>ML798665.1:158013-168087 GCA_009831015.1 Picea engelmannii | reverse complement strand
ATTAGTTACTTGGATAGGGAATAATCCCAAGATATCTGGAAAGCCAGTATTTTGCCAACCATTCGAACTCCAACTCATCCTTCTAGAAGATTCCTTCTAGAAGAATCGAGAATTTACTCATTTTCCTCTTTAGAAACAAGTTCGCACCCTAGCTTTGGACACAATGCGAGAAGTTCGCAATCCAAACGAAAGCAACCTGCGAACATCAATCTTCTCGCAGGATAGTATATATGCAACCTGCGAACTTTTCCCAAAATATGATTTTTGAGGAAATGACAAATGTAACCTTCCTCTGGAAATTGTTCTTAATAAAGAGTTTGATCTTCCATTACCATGACATGATCATAATATCATCTTGATAACCAAAAATGTGGATAACACCGCTGATACGAGTAAAAGCGTTACCCTTCCTGAGATTCCATCCTGTAGCTTTGACCTCTATAGAAACTCGGTTCTTTTTCTCTTTCTCCTGCAGATGGAGAATACAATGTCTCCTGGTAGTCTTCCAACTCAAGCAATCTATTGCTGAGTTCTCTGGGTATTCAGTAACCCAGTGAAATTTCCCTCACTAGACCTTCCTTCAGATGACAGAACTCAAAGAGTCCCTTCCTCCTGGGCTATCTCCGCACCCTCTCAACGCCCTCCTGGCGGAGTATCTCTGCCACGGAACACCCAACAGTTATACTTTCTGCGCTGCTTTGCACCCTTCGCTCAACGTCCTCCAGACAGAGCCCCTCAGAATCCTCACAGAATTATGGTCTTTCTGAACTCACATCAGAGTTCTTTCCTCTGTGCACTTATGTACACACGCTCGATACCCTCTTGGTCGAGCTCCTAAAGAACTCCCAGTAAAGGTTCTGTCCACAACAATGTCTCAGCTGCACTGCCTTGACTATTGAGGTGTTCAGTAACCCCAAAAGTCTTCCTCCTTGCGAGGTGATGACTTCAGTCCTGTGCCTCAGCACGTCTCTGTCTGACTCCTCAGAGTTCAGAGTGCCTCTTCTGTGCACCGGTATTCAGAGTCTTAACACTCTGTTACGCCCTCATGGCATGAAACCTCAAAGACTTCTCAAACCTGAAATCAAACACACTCCCTGCAAATACATGATAACAATACACAATTGCAACATATAATGAACGCACACATACAGACATGCATATAATGACAGACTGGTGCAGGAAAAACTACTCTGTATTAATAATGGCAAATGCCTGTATATTTTACAAGGTGCTCCCTGAGCCCTCTCTTGGCTCCTCTGCTCTACATGCATATTCTACTACTCAACTCTCTCCCAAATGAGATCTCAAAATATCTTTTACATGAGGTGGCTCAATCGAGCGCTTCCCTCCAGGATTTACCTACTCTAATTAATTACAATCAATGGTTGTCTAGTCTGCTATCCAGAACTAGATCTCAGCCAATCTATAATAAATGCCTATCTTATCTACAGCCTGCGCAAAGGCATGGCATTCATGGCTCACCAGCCTAAGACATTAATTTACATTGAATTCAAATTCAAAATGAGGCTGCGCCTCCCTTTCAGCCCTGAATGAGTGCGCACTGACGTGGCTGGCTAGCTGCATGGAGAGATGCTCCTGCATCATACTCCATAGCTACAAAAATCATGAGCTCTTGCTCATGAGCTTCCCCTGTAGTTGTTGGAATCCACCTGGGTCCCAAACAAGTCGTTGGAGCTCTCCATCTGCTCCATTCTGTTGCTGCTTCCGCTGCGCTGCTGCTGCTGCCTTTTCTCTACCCAGCTTCTCTTCGATGGTATTTTGTGCTGAGCTCAACATCAACCTTCTGATGTCCTCTATCTCTCGGTCTAGCTGCTCCTGTGGTTGGTTCTTCTTTTGCAGTCTCCCCAGCTGCAAAAGATTTTGGCCATTGGACAGATCATCACGATCTCCCATGCCATCTTCTTCATCTTCATCCTCATCTTCATCTGTGGCCTCAAGCTGCCACTCTGCTGCAGTCTTCAGCTCTGCAGTGTCTCTTTGACTGACCTGCTGCTCAGTCATTCTCTTTTCTGACAGCCCAAATGCTGTCAGTTTTCTGGTTGGCTCTGGATTGTTCAGCCAATCTTCCAGGCTCTCCATCTCCATCTCCCATGGAGTAATAATTCTTCCTGCCTGCTCCTCGGCTTATTCCGCTGCTAGCCTCAGTGCTACAGCTTCTTTCTCTTCCTCTGCAACTTCCCATGTTGCAGTCCTTTCAGATTCACAGCTGTAAACGCTGAGCCATCCCTCAGAATGCTCATCTTCTTCTTTTGCTTCTTCTTCTTCTTGAGCTTTTACTGTCAGCTTCAATACTACAGCCCCTTCATCTTGCTGACTGCAATTATTGAGTTGTTCCTCAGAACACTCATTCTTCTTTTCATCTGTTTGGGCAGTCCCAAACGTCTGCTCCAAATTCCCCTTTATAGTCATCTCCAACTGTGATTGCTCTGCTATTGCATCGTCTGCAACACAATTTTCTGCCTCTTTCTGGGCAAATGGTAGGAACAACTCGATTCCCCCAATCATCAGAATATCATTCTGGTTCTCCTCCTCTGTCAGCTTCATCTGCTGATCTTCTTGTGAGCTTATATGCTCTGTCATCTCTCCTGGCTGAATCTGACTCGCTTCGGAGTGGATGCGACTCTCAGCTGGTCTACTCTGCTCGTTTCTGCCCTCTTGGCAATATAAGATGCTTCCGATGTCTCCTCGGCATAAAATGAGATCAACAGATCCCATTTTCATCAGCAACCCCTACTGAATTGAACTCTCCATTGAGTCCATGAGACTTTCAGACAGTCTCAATTTTTCACCTCTGCCCACCCGACAGTTTAACATGCTTCTGCTGCCCTCCTGGCAGTCTTCGAGATCTTCACCTGATCTCCTTTCATTGCCCAGCCTGCAATGCAAAGTTTCCTGGCTGTCCTCACGACAGTCTTTGAGATCCTCAGCCGATCTCAGCTCTGTTCCCTGACCCAACTGGTCATTTGAAATTCCCCGACTGTTCTCACAACAGTCTTTGAGATCCTCAACTGATCCCAATTCGTTGCCCTCATGGAAAACTGGAATTTCTTCTTTTTTGCCCAACCGACAGTGCTTGAGATCATCAGTCGATCCCAATTCATCCCAATCATCATCATCAAGACCTTTTCCAGTCTCGGGTTCACATACCTCAACCAATTCTTCATTCTGCTGCATCTGCAGTTCAAGCCTCTCTATCTCTGCTCTGATGTCAACGAGCTCTCTATCCATCTCTGCAAGCTTTTCTTCCTGCAGCCTTCAGTAGCCATCCTGCTACCTCTATCTGCCCTCGTGGCAGATCTGCTGCTGTTACTCCTCATCATGAGTTCAACCAGCTTCATCTTTGCAGTCCTGCAGACTGTCTATGGACTGCTGCTTACCTGCAAGCAAGTCCTCACAGAGTCCTCCAGTGCTCTGTTTTCTTCCACCTGCCTTCTCCTCTCTGCTTGAAGTATACAAAAAGAGTTCCGGCTCTGATACCACTTGACGCAAATACGTCTCTCCGCACGTCCCGCTCCCGCCAGGACCTTCTTCACACAGGCCCGAAGAGTCAAAGGACTCTTCCAACTCCACTCGGGAGTTTTCAATACCCACAGCTAACTCCTCGGCTGATCTCCCCTGTGCTTGTCGGGAAATCAGACTTCGCGATTTCATGAATCCTGTTGACACAATTCTCGTGCAAATCAAAACCCCGAACCCCAACGGGTCAATAGTCAACACTTCTATTTATCGAAGATTTCCCTATCGGGGAATCGACACATGCAATGTCGTGATTCACTTACACTATGAATCCCCGAACCCCGAACTCCGATATGCCGATATGCGATGGCACGTGTGGATTTGACACCTCCACCTCTTCCTTCTATCGACACTTCGATCCCCAATATGCCGATGTGCTTCCACCTGTACTCCACTAGCAACGGTGGTCCCACATGCCACGTCACTTTGGGATTTCACGGATCGTGAATCCGCGATGCAAGAATTCCTTGAGGTCGAGAACCCCGATTCTCCGAATCCCGATTCCCCGAACCCCGAATCCAAGGGATCCTTTGACGCGTGTCCCACCAATCGACGGTTGGGATTATATCGAGGAATCGCAGGTCACGATTTCACCGGTCGCAATTCTTTTGCATCGCAAAACCTCGAACCCTGATTTTACGATGCCACCTGTCCACACCTCATGGTGAGACCTAACGCCTTGACACCTGTCTCCCACTCGTGCTATCGGGAAATCACGATTCAGGAATTCACGTTTTCTGATGCACAAGGTCACAGTCCTTGCAAAACCCCGAACCCCGACTCCTCAGGATCTTGCGCCACGTGTCCCCGTTCTAATCGACGACTCCAGTTGATTCGAGAAATCGCTGATCACGATTGCAAAGAGTATGAAACTCTTGCCTCCGGAAAACTTGACATGCCAAGTCCCGATGGCTCTTGGTTCACCCCTTGTGCTTAAGGGTTAACTTCCCTGCATCTTCTTCATGATCGAACGGTTAGTGGGATTTCGCGATTCTTCTCCACGAACCTCGACCGTTGAATTTCCTCTTTGAGGATTTCCGCCACTCCGAAGCTCTCTTTTGTGCGAGCTTCCTCCTGGATTTGTTCCACGATTTCGCTACGATGGAACTATCCCTCCTGAGCTTGGTCCCTCTGACCCCTTCAGAGATTTCACCCACTCCTTCAACGAAAGGTTGACACACTACTTGTCCTCAACGTCCAATCACTCTCCAAGTGTTGGATCTTCTGGACTCTTGACGCTTCTTCTCCTCTGCGAACCATCAATGTGAGTCCCGCTGATACGAGTAAAAGTGTTACCCTTCCTGATCTTCCATCCTGTAGCTTCGACCTCTACAGAAACTCCGTTCTTTTTCTCTTTCTCCTGCAGATGGAGAATACAATGTCTCCTGGTAGTCTTCCAACTCAAGCAATCTATTGCTGAGTTCTCTGGGTATTCAGTAACCCAGTGAAAGTTCCCTCACTGGACCTTCCTTCAGATGACAGAACTCAAAGAGTCCCTTCCTCCTGGGCTATCTCCGCACCCTCTCAACGCCCTCCTGGCAGAGTATCTCTGCCACGGAACACCCAACAATTATACTTTCTCCTGTGCTTTGCACCCTTCGCTCAACGTCCTCCAGACGGAGCCCCTCAGAATCCTCATAGAATTCTAGTCTTTCTGAACTCACATCAAAGTTCTTTCCTCTGTGAACTTCTGTACACACGCTCGATACCCTCTTGGTCGAGCTCCTACAAAACTCCCAGTAAAGGTTCTGTCCACAACAGTGTCTCGGCTACACTGCCTTGACTATTGAGGTGTTCAGTAACCCCAAAAGTCTTCTTCCTTGTGGGGTGATGACTTCAGTCCTGTGCCTCAGCACATCTCTGTCTGACTCCTCAGAGTTCATAGTGCCTCTTCTATGCACCGGTATTCAGAGTCTCAACACTCTGTCATGCCCTCATGGCATGAAACCTCAAAGACTTCTCAAACCTGAAATCAAACACACTCCCTGCAAATACATGATAACAATACACAATTGCAGCATATAATGAACGCACACATACAGACATGCATATAATGACAGACTGGTGTAGGAAAAACTGCTTTGTATTAATAATGGCAAATGCCTGTATATTTTACAAGGTGCTCCCTGAGCCCTCTCTTGGCTCCTCTTCTCTACATGCAGATTATACTACTCAACTCTCTCCCAAATGAGATCTCAAAATCTCTTTTACATGAGGCGGCTCAATCGAGCGCTTCCCTCCAGGATTTACCTACTCTAATTAATTACAATCAATGGTTGTCTAGTCTACTATCCAGAACTAGATCTCAGCCAATCTATAATAAATGCCTATCTTATCTACAGCCTGCGCAAAGGCATGGCATTCATGGCTCACCAGCCTAAGACATTAATTTACATTGAATTCAAATTCAAAATGAGGCTGCGCCTCCCTTTCAGCCCTGAATGAGTGCGCACTGACGTGGCTGGCTGGCTGCATGGAGAGATGCTCCTGCATATTTAGATCTAGAGCGACGCCTTGTGCACCTAGAGAGTCTTGACGAGTAGCGTGGGGATTCCTTTACGGCCATCGAGGCGAACAAAAAATGTGTCAAGGTCCAATACGACAAGTCTATATGTCTTCGGTTGTACGCTGAGGGTGAATTGGTCCTTTATATGACCAAGCCAAAGAACCGCTGGGGGAAGGCAAGTTTGAACCCATGTGGCATGGTCCTTATATCATGCAACGTGTTCTAGAAAAAGGAGCCTATGAGTTAGAAGATTGTGAAGGGAATGTGTTGGCCGAGCCCAACAATGGTCTCTACTTGAAAAGATAATACGCTTGAGCTTAGGCTTGGGTGGAACTCTTTGTATGCTAATGTAATTTAGTGTATATACATATCTTTTCCCTTTCTTTTTGTCTTTGGATTTCTTATCAAGTTATCCCTTTATTGACAGATGTCAATGGAGTCTTCCATCTACCTAGGATTTGCAGATAGAGCCAGTCATCATACACAGAACTTGGCTTCCGTCGCTTGGGTGTTTTACTCACCTAAGGGTCTACTGGTGTCTTCAGGTGGCGTATGCCTAGGGCCATCCATGAATAATGTGGCCGAATATAGAATCATCATAGAAATTTTGTGCAATGCTATCTCACATGGTATTCTCTCTTTAGAAATTGCCTGGATTCCCAGTTAGTAGTATGTCAGTTGAACGACAGTTGTCGTGTGCGTGATCCTACTTTACTCCGACAATTCCTATGGGTACGTCTTTTAGAACGACAGTTTGATTTTATCACATATTATCACATTCCTAGGAGTGCTAATAATGTATCTGATGCCTATGCTAATTACGTTTTAGATTGGCATTTGTCACATTAATAAAGCAAAGAAAACCATTAAATCAATGTACACATTGTGAAATATAAGTAAAGCCGAAGATCCTTTTTATATTTCAAAAATATGGTGTTTATATTACAAAATTGGGGCTAAAACCCTCAATACACATATACATCCGATATATATATCCCACGACATCTACGCCTGTGGCACCGGATGTGTGTTATGATAGCAAACCACGACCTTTTCGAGACGCCGAAAAAGTCGTACCCAGGCTCAAGGTACACCCACCACCTATCGCTACATGGCTTCAGGTAGATCCTCTACCTAAACCATCAGAATCCTCTGTGTCAAATGAGACAAGTTTCCCTACATGTTTTGTAGAACTATATTGGTTTCTCCTCCCGCCCCCTCATTTCCCCGGTGCCTCCATCAATGTCAAGGTAAACCCTCCAACCGTCACAGACCCACATCTGCGTCACACAAGTGTCTAGTTAATACTTAAACACCACCCAAAAATATTTTTGTCTCATAATACAAAAATACAAAAAAATGTAATATTTAAAAACATTTTACCTATATCACCGTAGGCGGCCCCTGGTGGAAGTGGCATATCTAGATCCCCTCTGAAGTCGATCCCCGCGTAGGGATAGTCATCCAGGGCAATAATGTCTCTCTGCGACCAGAAGAAAAAATCCTCATTGTAGGGTGTTGGCACCCTACCTCCCCCCTATCATCTCATGACCTCGGTCCACCGCGCCATGGCTAGATCACGCAGTCCCCTAGGAAGGATCTTCACTATAGGTCCTAGACCTGGAACCCGCTCGAAAAAGAAACTACAAAGAATGGGGGCAAACCCAAATTTTCGCTTACCCCCTTGTTTTCACTCTATCAATTGACCTTTCATATTGGTCAGCAGTGAGGTACACCAGTCATAGACAATGGGTCTCGCACACTCTATTGCGTAAAACATAAGCGACCTCGATGCCTGGTGTATCAAAGTCAAACCTGTGATCCTGGTCAATACTAGCATGATGATATTCAGACCGAGGTTATTTATTACCCGGATAGGGATTTGACTTCCCACCTTGGGAGTCCTCGCTACATAGTGGGCATCGATATACTCCTTGATCTTCATCCCACTCCTCGCTCCACATGACTTGAGGTTTACAACCTCCCCTTGGCGTGATAGACAAGTCAAGAAGTATATGTCCTCCACTTCGATCCTCAATGGTTGTCCATTGAGGACAAAGCTTTTTCTATCAGGGTCCCAGTAACCCACCAACATATCCAACAACCTCACTTGGGCCCTCATTCCTTTGAGAGGCCAAAACTTATACAAGCCACATATTTTTAGAGCGGTCGCTTGAGCCACCAGTTCTCGGTTGATCCGTAGGATCTTTTAATGACTTATGGTTGAGTTTTAATTTTGCATGTGTTAATTAACCATTTGAGAAACTTAGTGAAAGAATGAGGAAAGAAGAATTATGAAAACCATATACATATATGTAGATCTGAAATGAAATAATAGACAACAAACCATAACACGCAGATTGATAACGGAGTTCGACACAACTTTGCCTATGTCTCCGGGCCTTTTTCTCTGTGGGGGAGGCTTATTTATTTCTGTTCAAAAGCTAAAAAGTACATCACTACAATGCCAAATGGCTACAAGAATGATTTGGTCATGTTCTTCCAGATCTCTAGAACCATGCAAAGAAAACGGCACACAAAACGGACGTCCGGAGCTCCCAGAAATCGTCCGACAACGTCTCCTCCTCAAAAGCTTCTCTGCCTCAAAATGGCTTTGGCTTGGCTTCTCCTCAGCATAATTCTACTCTGAATGCCCTCCTATGGCCTCAAACAGGCTTGGGTTATATAGCTGAGAAGTTGGTTGCTCATCTCCAACTTCCTCCAAGAATTTAGGCTCCAAAACTACCCAATATCTCCCCAAAATGGAGAAAATTAACTAAAAATAGGCTTAATTACAATTAAAAACAAAAATTAGTTATAAAACCCACTTTATAGTTATAATAGGGCATTAGGCCCCCTTCCTCCGGTGCGCGCCCCCTTGGCAGGGTCATATGGGCTCCATATGGCCGAGCGCCAACCCAAAGGGCTATGCGCTGCCCCCCCCTTCGCGCTAGCTCCTAGTTTCATGGCATACACATAGGACCCAATGGATAACAATTTTAACCTTGCGCGCTATGCGCCCGCACCCTCTTTGAGTGGTTGGTCATTTACACCACGGGTTGAACCATGGGCTTGGGCTAAGCCCCAGCCCCTTTCCGCCCTCCATACAATACTTTGCAATATATTTCATATTGTAGGTTTTATATCATAAGTAATAATTTGGTGTATTGGCAAAAGACCATTTCTTAAGGTGTTGGGCTTGGTGGTGGTCATGGGTTCAAATCCCATGGACCCCAAAAAAAAAATTTGAAACATGCCACTTCAACTGATGACTGGGTGCCACATGGCTGCCCATGATTGGGCCACGTGGCATCTCCCCATTTAACGGATTAATGCCACTTGTCAGTTATTGACTGGTCCAGTTTCCTGCCACATGTTTGCCTTGTCAGTGAACCTGCCCAATCACCATCAGCCAGAGAGTGCCACATCATCTCCTGCACAGTCAGCATGCTGACATTAGCATTGACTTTTTGACCAGTTGACCTTTGACTTTTTACCTGTTTGGGCTTCCGATCAGAACGCGATAACTTTCGCATACGGAGCCCGTTTGACAAAGTAAATATACCGCCAGAATCAGGAAGACGAGACAGACGCAATGGAATTGGTTTCGTCGGATTCTGAGCACTTTCATTTTTGAGCATTTTTCAAGCCCTATCAGGCTTCTGGATCCGATTTCGGATCACACCTCCCCACAATAAGACCTTTTGGTCCCCAAAAGGTTACTGACCAGTCAACAAGCTCGAGATAGGCTACTCGGCTTGCTCTCTATCTCTGAACTCTGTCCTGTGCACCTGTCTCATCAAGATCAACTGTAACACATTCATGACAACTGACAGTATATTGTTTTCCATTTGAACCCTGTTACATCTTACTGAAGCAACTATCATCCATGTAGAAAACATTGCTAATGACAGCATCAAAAAGACGACTGCAAATGAACTAATATACTTGAAGTATTTGCACGACATGAGCTTATCTTGAAGCAACTTATGATTGATTTTCCATTCAACAACCATATCTTGTTCTTGCTT
>ML798665.1:120935-135816 GCA_009831015.1 Picea engelmannii | reverse complement strand
TTTTTATGACCTAAAATTAATTAAAGGTCATTGATATTGTATAAATAGAGAGAAAGTACTCTCAATTTTCATCATCACTCATCACACACTAAGTGTGGTCTGAAATTTGTGCCCTTTTTGGGAGTTATTGGATGAAATTGGGAGGTACACTTGTCTTGGAAGCTAAAATTTGCAACTTGGATCACTTCTTGGTGAAGTTACTTGGAAATCTAGGGTTTTATTGATTGATTATTCTTGGTGAAGTAAGTAAATTTGAAATTATTCATTTCATTTGAATGGTTATGGTATATTTGCTTATCAATGTTAAAGATTATGAAATTGCTTGCTTGACAAACCCTAGGAGTAAAAGAGCTTAAGTTACTACTTCTTTGCTCTTCATTTGCTAGACTTTGCTAAGGTGATTTAACTTAGATAAACTTCTAAATCCCTAAATGCTATCTCTTTAGAAGCCATTGTCTAGTTATCGTTGCCCTCAATACTTTTCATTAAGCATAAGGAAGGAAGATTCACCAAGGCCTAAAATTGCTTACTCTCTAGTGAACCTGTCTTTGGGGTTTGGATGTTTGAGGCGTTGAAGTGCCAACACCTCCTCCATCCATCTCTTCACCTTATACAAGTATAATCATTTTGTCATTGCTTCCAAGAGAAAATTGTCACCTATAGACTCCATTACCCCTTAAAGGCACTAGTCCACTTGCTTTAGTGAATGATTTATCAAACAAACACTCAAACCTTATTCCTTAAGGCTTTTGCTAAATTTTACTAACCCTAAGCTAAACTAATCCACTAGTTAACTTGTTTTTGTTGCAAATATTTTCTACAACCATACTAATATACACTAATTTGTTGCATACATCTACATAACTTGCACTAAACTCATTCATAAATTGCTTGTAAGAATTGTCAAACAATCTACTAGATTTATTCTAAGTTTATCCAATGTTTTCTTGCAATTTTGAGCACTAGAACTTGTTGTTGTTACAAAATATTGCTACAACCATCTAACTACAACAAATTCTCTACAAAATCAACATTTAATGCTATCTAAACATTGCTAAAACTGCTTGTGACAATTGATTATCATTTTGCCTAGTTAAAACTACCTTTTCATTGTCTTTTCAAGCAATTCCAAGGCATATTTATTGCAGCTATTACAAAATACTTATTGATGTTGTAAACTATTACATTGTTGAAAATTTATATCAGCTAGATTATTTTTCAAAGGTTCATGGTCTTATGAAGCACTAACATCATTTGGTACTTGAAAGCTGCTATATTTTTCCTTGTTGGCTTGTTCTAGGCAAGTACACTATATATTCACTTTGCTTCATCTCTTAAATACCTAGAGAACCGTTTGACTTGAGTGACCGGTGAGAGGGGGAATTTCCTACATCCTTGCATTAGTCTTATCGACCCTTTAGGTCACTGGGGACATCTCCCTTGGGGTAACTTTGATATACTCCTAAACAAAAAGGGGTTTCATATTAAGGTGATAGTGATAGGTCACCCCTTGTTACGCCAATCTTGCATCCACTTGCCTTGGGCTTTGGGAAAGTACAGATTGTGCGATAACAAGTCCAATGTTTTTTCTTTTAACTCCACTAATCCTTGGATAGGCTTTTTGGTATTCTCTATAGCCCACTTGGGATCATTGTCATGCACTGGGATTTGCATGTTGACATGTTTTCACTGCACTAAGAGTCTAGGTCATGAACCTTCCTTTTCAATATCTTTAAATCTCATAAATTTGTATTGAAAAAACAATTTTGAGTTTCCTCAGGACTCATGCCTTAGTTGTTTAATGCTTCCAAAGCCTTTTTTTGTAAATTATATAACTATATATTAAATGTGTATATAAGAAAATATAACTAGTCCATACTATAGCTTGTCCTTGAAGGAAAGATACTTTACAACTATGAAAAATAATATCCATTGTCTGTTGTTTAATTACTTATATGCTGCCAATAGAAAATTACAGCACGATTCTTGGAACTGGACCAAAAAGACCATTGAGGGTCTAAACTTAGAAAAGTTAACATAACTTGAAAAAGAAAAATAGTAAGACTTCGAGAAGATGGAGGTTAGATCTTGAAGTTGTCATCCACATCTATGAAAATACTTAGAGTGATAGCTTCCTATAGATCTAATGTTACACCCTTGGAGGTTGTTGCAACTCTCCCCTCCTTTTTCCTCCTCATTGTGTGGCATGCTTCACGTGCGTCATTTTTTGCTTAAACATCTTGGGTGTCATCATTACCTACTTTCGAACCCCAAATTGCATTGATGAGGTTTTCGTTTTTATTATTTAGTTGGTCCAACCTTTGAATAATATCCAATTTTTTGTTACCTTTACTCTCTATGGCACATGATACAAACTCTTTGACATTCCAACAAAGGATTAACATTTTTGAATACTTGGAGCCTCTACTTTCGGAGTAGCCTGTGTTGAGGATCCAAGGAGATAATTCTTCATCGACAAGGGCACCATAGGTTTGACACATTTTTATCCTCACCTTTTTCTTTAGAGTCTCCACCTCCTATTTAACTTCCACATAAAATCATCTCTAGTATGCCTCTATTGTAGCCCTTATAAATGGAATTTTCTTCTTAGCCCGTGAAGGGCCTTCCTTAGGTGGTGTTGCATGCTTTCACTTTTATGGGCAACCCTTATGAGTTCCCTACCCGACCTTAACGGTCATTTCTATGAGGTTCCTGGACCAACCATTGTATGCACCATTGTGAATTAACAATCCACCCACTTGAAGTGCCATGTGCCTATTCTTATCTTTGATTCCTTGAGCTCAAATAAGAAGCTTGGTTCTATGTCCTTGCCTTGAAATCCATGGTAAAACTCACATGACCAATATTTCACTTCCAAAATATATATATCACACTCCTTCACATTCCCCCATTAAGACAAACGAAGAACCAACTATTTGAGCCTATTCATTCCATTATTGTGGAGGTTAATGGCTATCCACCCACCTAAGTATGCAATTAAACCACATAATGTGAGGCCTGAAGCAAGATCAAGATATTATGGCTCAAGTCCCTGCTTCCCCTCCCCTCCATCACCTCCACACACGTAGGTTGTCCCTCTCATTGTCGCGTACTCGCCTATGATTACTAGTCACCATCCTCATAATCTTTCCTCTCTAACACCCCTTTTGGGGAATACTTTCAAAGCCTTTATCTCTAAGTTGTTTTGTCTAATAAAATATTGCAACATATATTTTTTTTACTTAAGTGGTGCAAGGTTGTCGCCACATGACTAACTAAAAATATTGGTCCAAAGGACCACATCTTTCACTCTGCACCATCCGTTGTTGTACAATCCAATCTGCATAGTTCCCAACCCTATTGTTGATCACTTTTTCCTACAAAGAAAGGATCAATGTCGAGGGAAGTCTTGTGGGGATGAAAGATCCTTTGTTTGTGTTTTATAGAGGTGGTACTCCTCTCTTGAAGTCTGAAAGATGTTCCTTGAATTTTCAGGATAGTGAGAAGTGATAGTTTCATAAATGCGAGAGAAAAAATAATATTCCAAATCAGAGCAACAACTCATAAATCATGACATGCGATTTATCCTGGAAAACCCAAACCGAGAAAAATTAACCAAATTGACCAAACCCGACCAAGTGAGTCTTCATCGCTCACCTCCTAGCACATTACAATGGAGTCTCCTAATCCTATTTAAATGCTTCATTACATGAAATACCATAGGCTCAATACCACAGATCATCAATACCATGTTCTCAAAACCATCACTGTTGACCTAACAACTTTGACTCTTTTACCAAGTCAAATTTAACCTAACTTTCCCCAAACTTGACTTGTGGTTTCCCATGACCAAATGAGCCTCCACTGCTCACCTCCAAGCCTTACCCACGTCAAAGTTATCCAAGAATACCGCATGCTTCCCCTATCACCTAGGTCTACGTCTAAACTTTACAGATAAATTACCAAGGGTACACATGCCTAACTAGGTCTTACAGTCGCATGCCCATTTACATGCAATAAATATTTCAACTCTAATATAATAATATTTCTTTTGAATTATTGTTATTCTGTCACTTATGTCGCCATCCTCTCACTTACAATTGCATGGGCTAAAATTTTCTTATTACCCTTGGCACCATCTTCACACGCTACTCTAAAATGCGTTCTCCTTGACCCTAAAGTAGTGCCCTCATTTGGGAACATCTTTGCCTACTAAATCATGGTCTTAAAGCCAAACTTTCCCAATGGATAACAAATATTTTCAACAAAGACAACCTAGGTCCTTCATCTCCTTGGCATTGGAATGGAGCTCCACTATAGCAACCAACCTTCCAATCTAGCGCTGCCCACCATCGCCTAAACTGGGAGAAGAAGGGATTTCAACCCCAACTCTGCCCCCATTCATCAACACTTCATCTCCATTGCTTTAGCACATGGAAACCCTGTCATTGACAATTTTATTTTTCTTTCCATTTCCAAAGGCTGCAGGGGACAAACCCTAACAACATTCTCCATATTCTCCCTTCAATTTCGCAGTCCCTTGCTTGTCCTAAAGCTTGGCAGCCATGATAGTCGAGTACAAAGACAACATATTCACTAATGTTTTGATCTTCACTGCAAATCTGTGTACCAAGTTCACAACCCTGAGTTTTCAAAAACCCACAGAACCCTTCGAATCCCTATACACTATCAAGCAATTCCTACACCCGCGGGCCACTTATTTCCGCCACTTTGCGGCCTCTAGATCCTAAATCCTAAATCGACAGGCCCCAAACCCCATTTATAGGGAAGACCAATCCAGAATTCTTCAGGAAGGGCGTAGCCTCATCGCTAAGAAACTCACGGGGCAACTAGAAATTAAGTCTATTTAAAGGCTTAATTACATGAAATACCACGGGTTACCAATACCATGTTCTCAAAACTACTATTGTTTTTTTTTTAATGCAAACGAGTATGGATCTTTATTTAGATAGAGGTAGAAGGGCTGTCGAACCCTTACATATCAACTCAGAGCTAAGCTCTGTAATACAGTTCCAGCCAGATTCTTTTACATAGCAAACCAGAATTACTCCTAAGATAACAAAACGGCTAAGAGAATAACTACTACTGACAGGTCAGAATTCTGGGCTGGCTTCATGCAAAAATGAGACTGCTGCTCCGCCCTTAGCGCTTTCCTTTGCTTCCAGAGCTGGTGGCCGCTTCTGCAGATGCTTCAGCGATCTCAAAACTACTATTGTTGACCTAATAACTTTGACTCTTTTACCAAGCAACAAACCCTTGAGTTCTTTCCTTGTTGGATTTTGTTTTATCGAAAAAGGTTCTTTAAGAACTAGATTTCATTTCAAACACAAATATGCCACTAAATAGGAGTTTAATTTAACAAGAAGAGAGAATACTAAGCAAAAAACCCTTGATTTCTTTCCTTGTTGGATTTTGTTTAAGAGATACAATCGAATACCACTAGAGAGGAAAATGCATAGATAACAACAACGGGTACTTTAAAAAAAACTCAAATAATTTCAAACATAAATATCATAATGATGTAGAGGATGACATATGCTCGAGCTTTCACTTCATCTAATAAAAGTCTAAAATCATAAAAAATAAATGCTCCTAAGTAGTCTTCTATGATTTCTAAATCAAATATATATAATATAACACTTAGATCTCAGATAAAAGTTGTATGTAATCATAAATAAAGTTTGACAGTGGCAATACAAAACTCTTATGATAAAAAAGAACAACTGAAATAAAGCATTCACCTTCTTTGGCTTCAGATGGGGCTCTTGCAGACTATAAACAAAGACCCGAAAGAAACAAGCGTAATGATCAAAACTCAATCTTAATGCCAAATTTTGTAAAGCATAAAAGCTGAATGAGAAACCAATTGGGAAGGAAGTAAAGAGAAAAAGGGAGAAACAAAGTTACCAACTTAACGAGAACTCTCCAGTGTTCTCATTTTTTTAGAGGTTGCATTTTTACCTCGAAATAAAAAAGTGGCGCTATCGGTAGCACTCTTTTTTGAGGGGTGGTTAAAATTCCGACTTGTTTGAAATCGCAACCAATCGATACCATTACGAACAAAAACCTTAAAATTGAACATTAAATCAAAAAGTGATGTTACCTGGTAGCATTGTTTTTTTGTGGTTAAAATTACGACCTAATTGAAATCGTGGCCTCGACGACTTCTACCATCGCAGATAAAAGACTAAAAAAAAGTCCTACATTGTTACTTCAAAAATTATTAATTAGATTAATTTTATTTTTTTATAAAAGATAAATTAATAGGAAAGAAAAAAAAAATCGGCAAACATGTTCTTTAAAAAAAACAACTGCATTTTTTATAATAAAAAAATTCATAATTCAAATTTTTTTAAAAGTTCAAAAAAAAATTAACGATAAAATAATTGAATTTGTTTTTAAAATCCTAAAAAATCAAAATTTTCAAGAATTTTTAAACAAAAACAAATAAATAAAAACAAAATTTAAAAGAACTAAAAAGCAACAACAACAACAAAAAATCACCAAAATACATCCAAAATACAAAAAAATCGAAAAATACAAACTAAAAATAAAATTAAGTTAAAAAACTACATTAAAACTAAAAAATATAAAAGAATAACAAAAAGAATTATTTAAAAAATAAAAATTTAAATCAAACCATACAATTAATTAAAAACTATTTAAATCAATGAAAAAATAATCGGTTGACAGAAAAGTTGGATACTGATGGTGAAGATTTTATTACATGTATCAATGATAAATATGTTGATCCAAATGCGGAGAGCTTGGGGTCTGAGGGTTTAATTATATTTGGTAATCCTACATATGGGAAAGATGTAGGTCTTAATAACTCAGCGATCTCGAATATCATGTCAGTCAGAACTGTAGATGTGGATTATCCACCATTTTCTTCTTCTAAAGTTCATAATCTATCTACTGCTCCATCTCCTTCTCCTTCATATAAATAGATTCTGTCAAAATCTGCCCTCCCGGTCTTTTCTAGTAAACAATCCCCTTTTTTCTGAGGCTATCCCTATTGCTGCACACAAGGTCTCAAATATTACTATAAGGAAGAAAAAAGGGGAAAAATGGCATAATCCTTTTGTTTCTTCTTTAACTTCCATTGGATTAGCATTGGATACCTACTCACCAAAGTCTCTAGTTTCATATAGGGCCCTTAGAGCTAGCGAGCCATCCTCATATATGAAAAAATGATTATTTATCCTATAATATTAGAGGGATGGGGGTTTCTTGAAAAATACCTCTCTTAAGCACCTTTGTAAATCAATAAAGGTTGATATTGTTATGCTTTAGGAGACAATGTGTGAATCATATAAAGCATGTGAAGTTTTCCTTAATCTTTTTCCTGAATGGGAAGCATGTGGGCAGGACTCTGCGGGATTATCGAGTGGACATCTTTTGGCTTGGAATCCTCTTAGAGCTCGATTTAAGGCTTTCTCCTCTTGTGTAGCTATTGTTGTAGAAGGAACTATACTTGGTCTTTCTCAGGAGATTTCACTTATAAATTGTTATGGGCCTTATTATAACAAAAAGTCTTTTTGGGACAAAGTTCTTTTGGAAGGTAGTTTAGATTATCCTAATGTTATTATGGAAGGGGACCTTAATCTTACCCTCTCTGTTGCTGAGGTGTGGGGAGCTAGAAATAAAATTGATCCTCCTTCTGAATAATTTGGATCTCTTTTTCAGGAACCAAATTTGATTGATATTCAACCAAATTCCATATTTCCCACATGGTCTAATTGTAGGGTAGGTGCTAAAGGTATAGCTAAAAGACTTGAAAAACTCCTTATGACAGAAAGTCTATGTGAAAATTTTGCCAAATATAGATCCTGGGTGGTTCATTCCCATCTCTTTGATCATAAACCTATCTGTCTGGAGTTGGATGTGGGTATGAACTTTATAAAAACCCCATTAAAATTCAATCATACATGGCTACAAGAGATTGACTTTTGTCAACTTGTGAGAAACAAGTGGGCATCGTGGAACCAATTTGATTTTGACTCGCCTATGGAAAGGATGGTTTTTAAATTGAAGTTATTTAGAAAAAAATTTATAAATTTGGAGAGGTCAAATATGAAAGAGGAGCTAGAGGAAATTGAATTTGAATTAGAGAACATGTCTTCAAGCTTGGAAGGAGATCTCTTTTCTTTGGAAAATAAAAACAATATAGCATGCCTAGAAATGAAAAAACAAAATTTTATGAAGATCGAAGAGGCCAGGTGGAGGTGTTGAGATCAATTCCCGCTTTCGAAATTTATCTCCCTTTTCTATTTTCCCATTTATTTTCCCTCTTCTATACCTACCCTCATACCCCTATTCTTTTCTTCCTTCTCCTTTCCCTTTCTAGTTACTATACTTAGTCGTTTTTCAAAAAATGGCAAGTTCGTGGGTTGACGGACTCATGGGTCTTCACCTCCATGTATGTTCCTATATCATGAGTCTGACTGACCGTCCTATTATAATATACTTAACCATTTTTGAAACCACGGGTTCATGAGTTCAAGCTTTCATCTTTCAGGTTCCTCAATCTCCATTTTGCACCCAAAGACCCATGATCTACATTATGATTGTCAGACTTATTGTGAGTATCGAGCCCCTAAGTATTTCATTCCTCCTGTATCCAAGTCCGACCGACCATTGTACAACACTTAGCCTATTTTTTATCATTCACAACCATGGGTTCCTGGGTTCCCGGACTGGCGAGTTCACAAAAAACCCCAAATTCAAATTGCTCTCATCCGGCCCCACCATCTTTGTGTTGTTCCCAATACGCATTTAGTATGGTTTAATGCTAATAAATGATCATGCAGGCCCCGTAAAGATTGTCATTGAATTAAATCATGATTTTTCAAGGGTTATATTATTTTTATATCTCTAAAAGGATTCATTTCAAGTTATTATCCAGTTGAAAGTATACTCTCATCAACCTATGGCTGCAACAACTAGACAACAGTTCTGTGGTGATACCTTAAATATTTTTGGTCGTGAAGACCATAAATTTCAATGGTCTAGAGAATACTCATATTACTCATCTCCTTCTACACAAAAAGATATAATTTGGACATCCGAAATCGCTCGCGTAGGGTGTGTCCCTGAGGTATTCGACTGCAAAGAACTAGTTGCATGGTGCGTTGAGAAGTACGGACCGAGTCATTGAATTATACAATTTCAAGATCATTCTCCCATATCTCTTTAACCACAAGTATTTTGTAAGATGTTGAAGCTCCATGAGCCAACACTTACCTTCAAGGGAGAGGATTGCATAGATTTTATGAAAAAACATGACACTGGCCTGGATTTCTTACCCGAGTTCTTGGAGAATCTCGCGGTTGTTTCAGAAGACACAACCAGGATTTAGATCGACTCTTTTAAAAACCCCTTTCATGAAATCGCTTGGTTGTTTGCCAGGCTGACGGGTCAAGAGAACACCACCACCATTTCCTGCATGATTATTTATTTTTTATATTTTACAGTTAAAGAGCAAGCTATATTCAATTGGGGAAAACTGATTTCCATTGAAATCTCCTCCCAATTGTCACATTATAAAAGTGACATGAAATCCTTTATGGCTTCTTATTTGGTGTTTGCGATAGTATATTGCTGTCAATTTCCAAAATTGACTATCTGTAAGGGGGTGAATTGTGAAATTGATCCAGTCACCTTCTAGTATCAAGCATTGTGGAGACACAAGACTTCTTTGCATTTTTATGAAGTTTACAATAATTTCATTTCAGTTTTCAAAGGAATATTGTTTGGTAAAAATACCCCCAAGATATTAGACTAGGCTAATAAATTCTTGGAGAAAAAGTGAACGCTAGAACAAATGGAAAATCATAATGTTATCAGGATCTTTTGTTTCGAGGAGAATCCCTCTTTTCTTCCATACCATGTATTTGATAAATTGTTTATCACGGAAGTGGCAAGGAAATACAATTTTTGGTTCCACTTTTTCCATGAAAAATGAAAAAATCAATTCATCCCCTTGCCTTGGAAAATTGGAGACTTCATATTCAGGAATATAAACAAAATTGATGATTTTGTGAATCACTTCCACAATGTAAATCTGAAGTATGTTGAAAAGATAAAGGGGTTTGAACCTAACAGAATATTCGTGGAACATATGTTGTTAGTAGTATTAAGCAACTCATTCATTCATACTATTTTGAGTGAATAATATGATAACAACTTAGGCACTCCTTATCACAATGTTGGTGACTTGGAAACTGTACTTAGCACTAATGAGTTTTACAAGAAAAAAGGAAAGGGTCCCATTGAGAAGAGCATCGAGTCTCCATTTGTTACCCCTAAAAATACCACATCTCATAGCAATGCTCAAATGGCCCACCCAACTAGGAAAGTTACCAATAATAGTTCAAGCAGCGGAGGAGAAAANCTCACACAAGCTCCCTCTGAGAAAGAAGAGGAAGAACGTTGTGTAAGAGGAATAAGACTATCACATAGAAAATGACATCAACAACGTCTCTCTTGAAGACATGGAGCTCGAGGCAGATATCGAGAAAATGTTTCCCACAATTGATCAGTCGGGAAACACAACCCATCAAAATTCATCATTAGAGATAATTGAGAATGAGACTTTTAGTGAAGAAGAGTCATTCACTTTCCAAAGCATTGTCTTCGACAAGGAATATAAGAAGTTGATTATTGAAAAAGGTGATATGAAAAATAAGAAAGGAAAATCTCGTTCAGAGGTTGACCTAAAGGATTTGCAACCCTCCTAAATTTCCAAAATTCACAGAGAAACCGGGGATGGTCTTGATGATTCCATTGGTGGTCTAGAAGCAAAAAACACGAAGTTGAAAGAAAGGATCAAGGAACTGGAAGACACCTTAATGCCTCTTCCACTTCTTGTCACTCCTTTGTCAATAGTTAGACCCACCACACCCGTTGTTAAATTGAAAGGATCTTCAAGCCTACTTACATCAGCCAGAAGCTATGTAGAAAGAAATATTAAGAACACAATGGTATTGATAACAAAGGCATGGGAAGTTTCAAAAAACATCGTTTCCTTTGGCTTGAGGGCGCATGCCTTCCATGAATATTTGCAAGATGACCTGAAGAATGAAGAAGGTTTCTACATTGATGATGTATTACCCTTTGGAAACAAAGTCTCTAACATAACGAAACTAAGGAGAATAGAGGAGGATATGCCCTCCCCAAGTCGGATAAAGCAACTGAATGTTTGTTGGAAGGAAAAGATTAAAAAATTGAATAATATTGTTCAAGCATGCAACCAAGCTTTATTAAAAAGGGAAGAATTGTTCAAGAGGCTTATGGAGATAGACCTAGCAGGAAGTACTAACGAAGTAAAAGACCCCAAATTAATCATCAACTCAATGTTCCTAACAAAGCAACAATTTGATGAACAAGTTGAAATTTTTAAAGGGATATCAGTTGAAATGTTTTATGGTATACTTGAATATAATGAAGATGGTATAGACAATTGGCTAGTGGAATAATCCATGAAGAATCAAGATATTGAAGAAGCATTACATGGTATTTCCATTGATTTTAGAGACTTAGAAGGCAAGTTATTCAACATCAAAATCCGGCATGAGATAAACGTGGCACTGTTGGCCCTTGACCAAGTTTTGGAATAATCTTGGTCATGATTGACCGTTTTTGGGACTTCGACAACCTATCGATGATGGAGCGTCAAAAGAAGAAGAGATCACAGGATCTCAGCCCACTTTTGGGCCCATTTTGGGTTTTGGGAATATGTAATGGGAAAGGGATGTCGGCCCATGGGTTCACCCACGCTTAGGACCACTTTTGTAAATGTATAAATAGACATCTAGGCATCTAGTAGATTATTGTATCTATGTGATATAGGCTACGTGCCAAGTGGTATCTGTGTGATCGAGGTGTTGTGCATTCTATAGGCTTGCATAGCTTAGTGCAAGTCCTTGTGTGGAGATATAGAAGGATTTGTGTTGTAAGGCAAGGAAGAAGGATCTAATGGGCTGTGCAAATCTTCTATCCTATGCGCAATAGGTTTTGGTGGCTCCGTGCTTGTAACCGATTGAAGACGCTAATAAGGAAAAAGAGTTGGTGGAGGTAGCCCCAGAGTGGGGGTGAACCACGTAAATATGTGCATTATGCTTTGTGCTTTGACTTGATGTGTTTATCCCTGCTTTTGCAAAGTGCTTTGATATATTTAGATGGATATACTTATGCTTTGTGCTTCATTAGATGTGTATGAATAGTAGATATAATATGTATGAAGATGCTTAGTGTTGATCTACTGGATCTGATCTGTTTTACTGTTTCTAAGTGCTAAGATACCTTAGATCTAAGTGAATTTTGCGATGGTCTGTGTTATCTGCGAAGTATAATAAGGGTTGAATATTGATGAATGATCAATGCTAAAGTGCTCTATAAGCGATACAATCACAAACTTGTGTCCCAGCTAAGGTTGCAGACACCTGAGTCTCGCAACCACCCCTGCTTCTACCTCAGGTGAGACTTCATCTGCTTCGCAGGTGTTTCTGAAAGGGCTGGTAGTTAGGGTTTTGTTGGTGCATTGTTGTAGTGTTAAACCCTGGGTTTTCCCCTGTGCCAACAAATGGTTCAGTTGTCGGGACCTGAAATTGTGATTGCTGGGAACTGAGGAAGAAGAAGCTTTGTGCAAAGATTCATCCTAAAACTGTGGAAGCTCTGTGCGTGGATCTGTGCCCTAGTGCGTAGTATTCCACTTGATCTGAAAAGCTATGTGCTAAAGAAAGAAGGCCAGATCTGAAGAAAAAAAGTAAGATCTGAATGCTTTGTGCTCTAAGAAAAGTAAAAGTGGAAGTTTCTGAAGAAAAGAGGTCAGATCTGCATAAAAGAGGTACGATCTATAAGCTCAGTGCTCTAATAAAGGTAAGAATAGTTAAAAAAAATTAGATATGGAATTTTTGCATTCTGTAGAAGTAAGATAAGTGGAATTTTTTGTTTCTAAAAACATGAATCTAGGTGTGTTTGATAGATTTTGTCCTAGCTTGAAAACTAGGGCTCTGATAGATGAAAGAAAGTTTGATATGAATAAATCTGATAAGCATAATGATATATATGCTATACCTATGCATAGAAAGAATGTTTGGACTAACAAATGGATGCAGGATCCTAGAAAGAATATTTTGCAACCTAGCTACCATGATCCTAGTGCGTAGTACAAAAGAAGTTGGGGAACATTTAAACGAAAGAGAGGGTTAAACCTCTGTTACAGTTGCAAAAGACTAGGGCATCTTGCTAAGGAATGCCCTGGTGGAAGATATAGTTGCCTATGTTGCAAAGATTTGGACCATGAAGTGTTGGATTTCCCTAGAATGATTGCTAAGCTTGAAAGAATGAATCTGAATGAAAACCCTAAGGCAGATCCAGAAATAGTAGAACCCCTAATCCGAATTATTTTCGGCACGAAATGAGAGTGGAGATATAATAAAGAAATGCACAGAGATATTGTAGATATTCAATAATATAACAGAAATGTATAAGAGATGCAACCATAAACACATATATACAGTAATGCACGATTTCTATTAATCAAAGAAATGTACAGAGACTGTAAAAATACAGAGTGAAAGACTCTCTAGAATGGTGGCAGCTTATCTCTGAGAAGAGATGTGACGGCTACTCGCATTCGTAAGAAGATGATTACAATGAGGCTCTAGAGGCCCTTTTACAATAAACAAGAATGCCAAAATTCCTAGACATCCAAAAACCTAACCCTAGGAGATGAAGCGCCAAAAGTCATGTGGGTCCTGTTTGGGTAAGTTAGTACATCAACTTCCCAGGGTTGTAACTTTTGCATACGATCTCCGTTTTAGGCGTATGATAGCTCGTTGGAAAGGTATCATCGAGGAGATTCATTTTGGGGGCTCAATTATTCCTTTGGCTATCATTAAGAACCTTGATCTCGAAAAACCTTCATTTAGGCCCTCAAAATGGCCCCGAAAGTTAAAACCTGCTAAAAATAGTAAATTGCCAAAATCGCCAGAAAACTATTTTGAGCCAGTCGGAAAAGGTGGGTGGCCACTGATATCCACCTGGATCAATCCTCCCTCCTTAGGAAGCAATGGTCTCCATTGCGTTGAGTTCTCGGGGGAGAGGGAAAAGCATTTGCTGGATCTGCATCTGGGTGAGTTGCTTGTATTGTTGGAGACATCGCGCTACTTAGTTTGTGGAAGTATGTCATGAACTTGTTGAAGTTGAGGCTATTCAACAAGTCGAGCTACATGAGAGGAAGGTGTGTAGAAGGAATTTTTGTGCTTTTCTGCAACCTTGTCAACCTGCTTTTGTTGGATAGAAGGTGCAAGGGGAGAAACTGTAGTGGTTGCAATGTCATTTTGTTCCCCTTTCGAACAGATTGTGAAGAAGCTGAATTTTGCAGTATGAGATACTACCTTGCGACACTTTTTAGGTGGAACAATAGTTGGAACTACCTCTGGTATTCTATAGAGATGACCCCCCAAAGTAATAATGACACTACGGGGTCGAGACTCATAAACAACATGAAGCTTCCACATATATGGTTGGCCCAAGAGAACATCACAGACATCCAGTGGGGCAACATCACATAATACCTCGTCCTTGAAGGGATGGATGTCGTATGACAATCGACATTGCTGGCTGACACGAAGATCTTGTCCTTGGCGAAGCCACCCGATGTTGTATGGCTGCGGGTGTGGTGTTGTCAACAATCCCAACTGTTTGATGACCTCTGTTGAGATGAGGTTCTTCTGGCTTCCGCTATCAACAATAAAATGCAGCGGGGTCCCCTTCACCCACATCTGTGAATGAAAAAGGTGCTCCCCCTCTTCAGGATCTGTTGGTTCTTCTGGTTGAATTGTTGCGGTCG
>ML798665.1:98777-120004 GCA_009831015.1 Picea engelmannii | reverse complement strand
TGAACAGAGAAATAACCTTCTAGCAGAGTTAACCATTTTTCTAGGGCTTCTGCATCTATATGTCCTTCAAATACAGGAATATCAAAATTAACTTGTACCTTGAAAGGAGAGGTGCCTCCAAAGTGGCCACTTGATGAAGATGCGCCTGATGCTATTGATAGGCGTTGAAGGACATGGAAAAAATTCTCCATCATTTTGTCCCTCTATCGCGTGAGAGCTTGCTCAAGCAACAGATTGATAGGATCGTCTACTCCGTCGTTTTTCTTTTCTTTTGCCATTGAGGGTTTCTTGGGTGTGTGAGAGCGATTGTCTTCTAGAGAGACAAGATCGAGACCCAACTTTCTATACTCGGACCTCGTCGGGGACATGCACTGAAAAAAACGATCAAGAGCAGCCTACTCTAATACCACTGATCCGGATTATTTTCGACACGAAATGAGAGCGGAGATATAATAAAGAAATGCACAGAGATATTGCAGATATTCAATAATATAACAGAAATGTATAAGAGATGAAACCATAAACATAGATATATAGTAATGTACGATTTCTATTAATCAAAGAAATGTACAGAGACTGTAAAAATACAGAGTGAAAGACTCGCTAGAATGGTGGCAGCTTATCTCTGAGAAGAGATGTGACGACTACTCGCATTCGCAAGAAGATGATTACAATGAGGCTCTAGAGGCCCTTTTACAATAAACAGGAATTCCAAAAGTCCTAGACATCCAAAAACCTAACCCTAGTAGATGAAGTGCCAAAAGTCATGTGGGCCCCGTTTGGGTAAGTTAGTACATCAACTTCCCAAGGTCGTAACTTTTGCATATGATCTCCGTTTTAGGTGTATGATAGCTCGTTGGAAAGGTATCGTCGAGGAGATTCATTTTGGGGGCTCAATAATTCCTTCTAATATCATTGAGAACCTAAATCTTGAAAAACATTCATTTAGGCCCTCAAAATGGCCCCAGAAGTTAAAACCTGCTAAAAATAGTAAATTGCCAAAATCGCCAGAAAACTGTTTTGAGCCAGTCGGAAAAGGTGGGTGGCCACCGATATCCACCTGGATCAACCCCAGAAGGAATCAGAGAAGGTATTTCTATAGATGAAAGACACCTTGAATGATCACCGACATGTTAGGTTATCAGAGATCTTTAAAGAAAAAGAATGTATCAAGGTAAGAATAGGAGACTTCGACATTGATTGTGTTCTTGATTAAGAAAAAAAAGTGAAAATTATGACAGAGAGAACTTGGGAAGCTAATAGGAAGGCCTGCTATGATCCCTTCATTAAGAGGAATAGGGATATTAAGAGGAAAACTGGTAACCCTGTGTGGAAAGCTCACTCATATATCTATGAATGCCAATGGAACTTCAACTGAAGTAGATTTTGAGATTATTAAATTTATTGAGGACAACGCCCCATTTACCATGTTTCTAGGAAAGCCCTAGGTTGATAACGATCAAGCTAGATGAAAGGAAGAAGAAGAAGTTTTGGAACAACGGAAATAAGAGTTAAAATATTTCATGACTAGAAGGATCATGCAGTTGATTGAAGAACAGGAAAAAAAATCGAAGCTATTTGACACTAGAAGCCCAGATGTCAAAGATGCAAGAGCATTAGAGGAATCAAAAAAGATTGAAGTATCTGTCTTAGATATAGAAGAAGTATTACCCCTGAGTCTTAGGAGAGAATGTCAGCGACACGAAGTGACTATGTCCAAGGAAAATAAGAATCAGAATGGGAAGAGAATCACCGAGACGAAGATCACTGGAAAGAAGGCTAGGAAGCTAAGTAAAAAGAGAGCTAAGATCGACAGGCTACAGAAGATTCTAGAGGGAGCCTCGCAGAAGGAAAAATTGTAGAATTTGAACTTCGCTGAGATATCAGACCAGTGACATAGGCCACTTCGCTGAGATATCAGACCAGTGACATAGGCCACTTCGCTGAGGTGAAGCAATATACCTGTTGGAAGCCGATATAACCATTCGACTGTCGCTCCGAACAGGTCGAAAAGCATTGATGGTTCGCCACTAGACCGTTAGACTGCGCCATAATGGACAGAACACAAGTTAATGACACCTCATGCCCATTGCAAGCAGACCGTTGCTAAGTTTCTTATTTAGTCCGTCACACCACGCACTAAGAATACTTTTGCTAACTGAGAATTTGAGCCCAAAGCCTGAGATAATTTTGCACTGTGATCATCGTCTTGTTCCCATATCCTTCATTGCAGTCTCTGAATTTAGTTCACACCCGATCTAATTGACCTCGAGCCTGTATGTCAAACGAGCTCAGCGCTGGAGAGAAAATAGTCGAAGAAGTTTTGATTGACTTAATGATTGAGAGAGTCATGTCGGAGCGAGGGTTATCTACAGGAATCCAAACATTGTCAACAAGAGGACTGCGGGCCTCTCCTTCCACTTCTCGTGTCGGTCCATCTCGA
Source organism: Picea engelmannii (assembly GCA_009831015.1). Taxonomy (NCBI): domain Eukaryota; kingdom Viridiplantae; phylum Streptophyta; class Pinopsida; order Pinales; family Pinaceae; genus Picea; species Picea engelmannii. Next base: position 117,561 of record ML798665.1, on the reverse strand, counting down.
CCGACCAATGAGAAATGGACAAAGCACAGAGACGACATCGCGAACGCCAAGATTATTCTATGCATTATGTTAGCACTCCAAGAGTCACTCCCAGACTACAAATGAGAGTAAGCTTGGTAACATAGAAATAAATATGCTTGATTAGTTTTGTGGATTAAGAAGAAGAAAAAAAGGAAGGGGAAGGACAATAAGCTGTTGTAAATCAATGATGGACCATTGGGCTATGGAGTCAAGCAAACACCCTGCTCATTAAATGCAATCAATATGCATATCAGATAAAGGTTAATTGAATAGAGGAAGAAAAATATAACACAAAGAAGAACATTCATAAGGCATAGATCCTCTCTGCATAAATGAATTCAAGGTACTTGAATATAAACAATGACTAATAGGAAAAATACATCAGATCCTCAGATGCTCAAGAATTCATTAATCAAAGGCAACCATGATCCTCAAGGTGTACAATTCATTCAAGTAAGAAGACAAATTGGGAAAAAAAACAAGAGATACAATTTGATAACACATATATCATGAACCTTCAATAACAGAAATGTTTACAAAAACAAAATCCCCTCAAGGTTACAATGATCACAGGCAAAGTGCCTCCTACAACTCTCTCATCTCTCTTGCTCATGAATCCAACCACTCTCCAAGAGATATCTCCTTCCTTAAATAGAAAATAACATCCAAATAACCTAAGGAAGTCAAATCCCATATCCTCCATTGGATTCTAAGCCTTGGATATAGGTGGCAACAGTCAAAGAGACAAAAATCCAACAAACTGTTGATTTTCAGGAATTTGTTGGAAGTCATTAATAAATTGTTTCCACCTCATGCATGAGGCATTTGTTGGAGCTAAATCTTAGGTGAAAGTGTCCCTTGACATCTAAATGATCCTTGAGAATTAATTCGAACCCTCCTTGACATGTGGCAACCTTCCAACAAGGCGAATATGAAAATTGTGACCGCTACAGGAAATTAGTACGCAGCGCCACTGTGCAGAGTACGCAGGGCCTACTTCTATATCCAATATATCTCAAACAAAAACACATTTTGAAAAAATGAGAGAGGTTTTTGTTATTTGGAATGTTATGAACAAAAACCTCCTCCAGTTTTCAAAAATACCTTCTCAATTGTTCACAATAAAAAATTTAAGTTAATGACTCAAAACTGGTAAAATAACTCTACACAATTCGTTTTATGCCAAAATATTATGCAACGCCTGTAGGTAGCGCCACTGTGCTATGTTTGTGTGTCGATTTAGGTAGCATTGTAAAAAATGAAGCACCTTCAATCTTGAACATGTGCAGAGTAATTAATTTCCTTTCATGATATCAAACCCCCTTTACTTAGATGCCTTGGCAGTGCAAAGAGGTAGTGTATTTTACCACTGAGGGAACTGGTATTTAGAAAAAATCCAAAACAATGATAGTTAGGCCTATTCTAGATGAGAATTATTGTGCTAACACATTCTACTGGCTTACCTACCACCTCTGAGCGGTGCCATCAATCATGACAGTGTACTTCGAGACTTCGAGTATACTTTGATCACCGCGTACCTTCCAAAAGGGGTGGGCACAATTCGTACCGACCAGGATAAGCTCGCAGCACTGAAATTTAGTGACTTCAACCTTGGAGACTAGAAATATTACAGCATGTTAACCCCACATAAGTACTTAACTAGGACCAAAGGAAAGAATTCCAATATTATCCCGTAGTCATGGACCCAGAACCTCGCGCAGTCCACACTGCTCAATGTAATGAAGATCCCGCACTTCGGTAGACACCAGGAAATCAACGCATGCATCAAGTTACTGTTGTCCTGCTACCATGGAGGATACTTATGGTTGAACCACCTCATCACTGTGGATCCGACCTTGATCAATCAGATCACAGGGCTTAGTATGCAAGGCCCCGACCCACATGAGGTTTACCCTAGAAAGACCTCAGACTGAGAATTAGCGCAGAGGATTAAAGAAACTTATGGCGATGTTGAGAAGGACATGCGAGGCTACAAGGTAGCCTCTATCCAGAGTGGTGCAGTGCGCCTTTCCTGTCAGTTGATCACGGGCAAGCTAGTTCAGAAGAACAGACCAACCCAAGTGACTGGATTCATAGTTGACCTCGCAGGAAAGTACGCAGAGGGACTACAGATGAACTGGGTGCAGTACCTTGTAAACCAACTAGAGCTTGATTGCAGAGAAGCACAAGACCAAGGGTATGAGTTCCACTTTAGCTTGCTTCTCATACTAATCACTTTCATCGTCTAAGAGCTACCAAAAGGCGCCACTTTCTCGGATATCGAACCCTTCGAACCATTGGCTGCGAAGTTCTATATGCTATGGTACTTCAACGAGATGAACAAGCAGTGGCAGTCCAATGTCATCTTCCATGCCTATTACAACTAGTTGAAGATCGCAATCCAGTCTACACCGTGCATCACCCCGAACACACTTCACAGGTTTAGACCCTTGATGAAATTCAACGCGGACCGCCACTTCACCTATATTACAGCGTGCGCTAATGAGCATAAACAACAACTCCAATCATATTACAAGTTGACAGAAGATGACTTGGAGGACATTACCAAGGAATGGTCAGTGGACCTCCTTGTTCCAACTGAATCCACATAGATGTCCGATGTGGATAGCCCTGAAACTATGCCAGACACACCTGGACCAAGCAATACGAAGAAAGATGATGAAGTGAAAAGCACATCGGTGAATACCACTTCAATCTCACTTGAGAAGGGAGACGATGGTGGAGAGCTAGGTGGCACAGAATTTGATCAAAACAAAGACAAAATTACTCTACCTAGAGAGGAGGAGGATCCATCCAAGAAAAGTAAGGTTACCCCACGAAAGCCTTCATCTCAAAAGAAAGTTAAAGCCACCAAGACTAGATTTAAGACTACCCTCACCCCAAACGACTTCGACTTCTTAGTCATTGTGCTGAATGATGCTTCAATGGAGATCGCAGAAAGGCAAGAAGCGAAGTAGGAGGAGGTATTCAGTTGAAACAAAGGTGAACTTCAAGAAGTGCAGCAGGCACTACAGTCCAGCCGTGCAGTTTCTACTGCGCCCTTGACAATTGGAACAAAAGAACTAGGAGATGAGCCAGCCCAATTGCACCAGATCGTCGATAAAGTTGAAGCTCGCCTTCGACGAGCTCGTGAAGAGACAACGCAAGACACCCAGGCTTTGACGTAGGCACAAGAAGATCTCCTAGAACAACACAATAATACAGAACGAGAAAAACTAGCCTTGCAAACAAAGTGGGAGGAAGAGAAAGAACAGCTACAACAGAGCAAGGAGCAGTTGCTCACAGAGAAACTCGAGATAAAGGAACTAGTCAAAAGAGCACTTCGCTCTGTGACAATCATCGAAGTCCAGACAAAAGAACGGGTTCCACAGCAGGTGGCACAACTGGAAGGAGTGATCCAGTAGCTTTAGCAGCGCATCACAAATATGGAACTTCGTACTGTGCCCGAGACCCCTCAAGATATAAGAGACCTAAGAGAGGTAACTGCTCGCAGCGCAGTTGCCAGATTGAAATCACTTAAATTTGAATGCAAGCAGCTGAATTCCAGGAGCGCTCAGACATATGAGATCCTCATGGAGAATCTAGAGTTGCAGGCATTGGAGTCACAACTTCAAGAAGCAAAGAACCATGCAGATATGTTAGAAGCGCAGTTGAAGGCCTTGTCACCAGTCGAAAGAATGAAGAGGTTTCCAGAGAAACGCACATCCCAAAAACAGATCCACACGATTTAGAGTAAAGTGATGGAAGTCTCTCAACGATTTCAACCAATGAAAGAGAAGGCATGTCAACTATTCACTGAAGTTGAAAACCAAGGAGTAGAACTTGAAAAGGTTGTGAGTGCAACAGAACAACACCTAGAAGGACCAATCAATGACACACTCATCCAGGAGTTCACTAAGCAAGAGGTAGTAGCACTACAGCAGGTCGAAGCAGCTCAAGCCAAAATCAAGGCATTCGAAGTAGAATTGCTCAGACCAGAGTGACTCGGAACGAGTCACAGGTGAGTGTTGGGGGCTTGTTGGCCCTTGACTAAGTTTTGGAATAATCTTGGTCATGATTGACCATTTTTGGGACTTCGACAACCTGTCAAAGATGGAGCACCAGAAGAAGAAGAGATCACGGGATCTCGACCCACTTTTGGGCCCATTTTGGGTTTTGGGAATATGTAATGGGAAAGGGATGTCGGCCTATGGGTTCACCCACGCTTAGGACCACTTTTGTAAATGTATAAATAGACATCTGGGCATCTAGTAGAGTATTGTATCTATGTGATATAGGATACGTGCCAAGTGGGATCTGTGTGATAGACGTTTTGTGTATTCTATAGGCTTGCAGAGCTTAGTGCAAGTCCATGTGTGGAGATATAGAAGGATTTGTGTTGTAAGGCAAGGAAGAAGGATCTAGCGGGTTGCACAGATCTTCTATCCTATGCGCAATAGGTTTCAGTGGCTCCATGCTTGTAACCAATTGAAGACACTAATAAAGAAGAAGATTTGGTGGACGTGGCCCTAGAGTGGGGGTGAACCACGTAAATCTGTGTTATTCTTTGTGCTTTGACTTGATGTGTTTATCCCTGCTTTTTCAAAGTGCTTTGATATATTTAGATGGATATACTTATGCTTTGTGCTTCATTAGATGTGTATGAATAGTAGATCTAATATGTATGAAGATGATTAGTGCTGATCTACTGGATCTTATCTGTTTTACTGTTGCTAAGTGTTAAGATACCTTAGATCTAAGTGAATGTTGCGATGCTATGTGCTTATAACTGAAGTTTGGCAACTTCTCTTTTCTTCTTTCGAGGTCTTGTTGTCCTTTTAACACCCACCATCCTCCTTCTACAAGCTTAATTATTGTTTATATTTTATTTATGGTCTGTGGGAGCCTCAATCCCAATCCTAAGGACAAACACATTTTAAATTTCAAAGGATATGTAATAAACTACATATTTTTTAGAAATTTCAAGAGAGCTATTTCGGGATCAGTTTTGACTGTGCTTTGTAACTCTGGGTTTTGAGTATAAAGTATTTCAGATTGATCTATCATTATCTTTATTTGAGCTGCATGTGTTCACTCTGTTAAAGTTCTCTTATGCATACAAACCATCTTCTTTTTATTTTTATGTGATTAGAAATCTTTAGTTTAACTATGACGGATGTGAGGAAATTTTGTCTATCTTTTTTAAATGTATGAAGCGTACGGTTCTTGATCATTTCTCAGGAACTTTCTTTAAAAAATCAAAACAAAACATTTTCTTTCTTGTTATTTTTATATTTCTTTGATTACCACAACGGACTTTTGCAAAGTCCAATATTTTAAAGATCTAGAGTCCCAAGAAAATTTGAAAGTAAAGAGGAGTACCGCCTCTATAAAAACACAGGGGGATTTACATCCCCATGAGGTTTCCATTTTGTTCCTAACAAATTCAAGCGTCAACACTTTTGGTGACCATACTGGGGAATGATCTGAAATTTGGAATCTGGTTTAGCATTTTTTTTAAAATATATGACTTTTCCCCAGGATGATTAGCCCCATCTTGAAATTGGATTGAATAATTAATGAAGCATATTACGTCAACTATATAATTTGGTAATAACGACAATTGATACCCAAGAAGAACTAGAAAGGTCCTGAAAGATCTTAATCCGTGAAGAAGAAAGAGAAATCCTCTGGAGACATAGGAGAGATGAACGACAAGACCGAAGAAACCAAAGTCTAGCTAGAGCAACACAAGGACAAGGTTGGGATTGAAGTTGGACGACTACAAGTGACCCATTACCAAAATTAAAAGCAAGCAACTCTGTATTATGAGAAGTGAAAATCTTATTCATGGAACCTCTCCGGATATGGCAGAAAGAAATGAACAACCATTAGAAGAACCTCATGAAGAGAGACAAGGAGGTATAAGAGATGCTGCAAGAAATCAAGAAAACCTAAGGTTTGAAAATCGAAGAAGAATAAGAGATTCCCCTTTGAATATCCGAGGTGAGAAACATGATCTCCCTTTTCTCCCTAAGGGTACCTTGAAGGAATGTTCTGGAGACTGAACAATCGATGCAAAGAGGCACCTTCACTTATTTCTTGATGTTTGTGATTTTCATCATGTTGAGTATGACGATGTAATGGTAAGGTTTCTGCAAACATCATCAGGAAGAGCGTATGAATGGTATACGCCATTACCCAGTAGATCAATTTGCTCGTTTAATGACCTCGAATCCATGTTCTTGACTATGTTAGCCCCTCCAATTGCTTATCATACCCTTCTCACCGATTTCACCCAAATTAGTTTGAGGAAGAATGAAAGAATACGAGATTTTAATCACAGGTTCAATAAAACCTTAAGTAAGATTCCAAAAGATAAAATACCTAATGACCTAGTCATGCTCAACCGTTATAAGAATGCAATGCCCTCGAATGTGAAATATGCTATCAGAATATCCCAGATGGATACCCTGGAGGAAGCAATGACTAAAGTCACTGAGATGGAAGAAATCATGATTGAAATGAGTGTCGATCCCAACATCATATTAGGAAAAGTACAAAGGTAGCTAGGAGGATTAAGTATTGATAATCAAGGAGGCTCTAGTTCAAGAAAGAACGAAGAATTCAAGCCATGACTGACCCAAAATCAGACAATTGGAGGAGGATTTTTCAAGGGAACCATACCAGATATGAAGGTAGACCTTGTTGCGACATAAGAAACCAAGCAAAGAATTGAAATTACACAAATGAATAAAACAAGCAAATGTAGAACAAGATAACCACACTAAGAATGGGGGATAATTATGTGGAAAATCGAAGAATGTTGGTCCCAGAGCAAAGAAGGAACCCTCCCCAAGAAAACAAAGTGAGGTTTGAAAACATGGATAAAACGCAAAGACCAAGGGTTCCCAGGAATCCTAATCCCAATGCAGTTGTTCCAGATGATGTATATGATGAGAAAATGGTTGATCAAGAGAACAATTATTCACCTGATGAAAGTTTTGAAACTATGGAGATGGACGGATGTGAGACATCCATGTATATATTTGAAGATGGTGATAATGACCCAAACTCACAAGAAAATGTTGCCCATATAAGAGGATTTATAAATAGATCCAAGTATAAAAACGATTCTGAAAAGAAAAACCAAAAAGATAAATAAAAAATGAATGAGAAAAGTGAAAATGAGAAAATGACGGATAGCGTTGGAAGTAAGAAGCAACACCCGATGTCAAACTCCACTCACATGATATACAATGTTGTTAAGGACTTAAGTAAATTAAGGATAACTCTGCCTTTTACAAAAGTGGTGAAGATTCCCCAACAAAGGGAAAACATTTTGAGATTATTGGATGATCAGTCTGAAAAAGCAGAAGTTGTTGTCACAAGTCTGAAACAAATCAACTGCCAAGATGAGAGGTAAAATTCATCCATTTTATATTTCAATTGAAAATCATGATGTTACACTTCGTAATTGTTTAGTTGATATGGGTACGACCAATAATATTATGCCACTGGAGGTCATGGAGGCATTGGGCATGAGTTGTACTAAATATTATGAGACTGGTGAAAATATATATACAATTGATTCTAGAAAAGTGCCAGCTTATGGAGAAATCAAGGACTTTTACGCTTGGATCATTGTGGCTCCCCATATTATTACAGTTTTCAATATTATTGTGGTAGAGCTTCCTCTGGCATATGGAGCTGTTCTAGGAAGATATTGGTCATCCATGATCCGGGGATATATAATGAGCGATGGAAGTTGCATGATGTTTCCAGGAAAAGAAGGAGCAATGATTAAGGTGCCCTGTGAACACAGGAAACCCTTCTCTTTCAAAAAGAAGGATAATGAGTTAATCGAAGATTATATAGACGTTGGGATTAGAAATTATGCTATCCTAGACATGGAACATAGTGAAAGCCTACATCAAGTTCAAGATACAGAGAATCAATAGTATCTTTTTGAAGGTTATTGGAGGATGTCTTTTGATGGAACTTGTTCAAACTTCGGAATTGGAGTTGGAGTTGTCCTCGTAAGTCCAGGTAAGAATATTCATCCACATGCTATCACACTTGAATTTTCATATACTAATAATGAGGTAGAATATGAAGCTTTGATTCATGGGATTCTTCTTGCACAAGAAATGAATATAGAACATCTAATTGTGACTGGAAACTCCGAGTTGGTAATTAATCAAGCCACCCAAAAGTATAAAATCAAGAAGGAAAGACTCAAATTATATTTCAAAATAATTAACGAATTGATGTAATATTTCAACTCTTTCAACATTTCTTTCATTCTAAGGGACAAGAATCAGAAGGAAGATTCATTGGCTTTGGCGGCCTCATTGTCAAATCCGGATGATATACAAATCAAAACGTCTTTTCAAGTAGAAAGAGTATTCCGACCTTTTGTACCTGATAACCTGAAATATTTGCAAGTGTTTAAGAACGATGAACATTTGGAAAATTATGTGTTCAATGATGATGATGATGATGAAGACAATCACATATCTGTTGTCCTAAAATATTGTATTCCATATGAGTCTCTTTTTACAAAAGATGATCATGATAAGAATCTCCTGGAAGAGATTTCACTATGAAATGTTCAAGAAACAAGAAAGATCAATATTGGAACTGGAAGTTCCCCAAAGTATGTCAACTTGGGAGTTGATTGCACCATTGAAGAGGTTGATCAATATGTTTCATTGTTTAAAGAATATCTTGGTTTGTTCGTATGGACCTATGATGATTTGAAAACTTATGACGAAACAATATTTCAACATATCATTCCTTTGAGAGAAGAAGTAAAGCCGGTCAAGCAAAAAATAAGGATGATGAACCCCAAATTGAAACCTATGGTAATGGTTGAATTGGAAAACTTAAAGAAGGCCGAAATAATATATCCTATTAGACATTCTGATTGGCTTTCAAACCATGTGATAGTAAGAAAGAAGACCAGGGAAATCCGTATGTGTGTGGATTTCAGGGATCTTAACAAAGCAAGCATAAAGGATAACTACCCTTTACCTAACATGGAGTTTCTTCTCCAACAAGTTACATGATCAACTTGTATGTCCATATTGGATGGTTTTTCTGGATATAATCAAGTCTTGGTTGTTAAGGAAGACAGAGCAAAGATAACATTCATAACACCTTGGGAGACATATGCATATGCTAGGATGACCTTTGGTTTGAAGAATGAAGGAGCCACATTTCAAAGGGGCATGGATCATGCTTTCAATGGGTTGATAGGGAAATTCATTGCGGACTGTCAAGATGGATTGAAAGTACATTAAAAAACAAGGGGTGCTCATGTTCATCACTTAAGGAAAGTTTATGACAGATACATATTATATGGTGTTTCACTAAATCCAAAGAAATGTTTATTTGTTGTAACTCAAGGAAAACTATTGGGTCATATTGTGTGCAAGGAAGGGATTTATATAGATCCAGAAAGAGTTAAAGCTATAAATGAACTCAACCCCCTATCATCTAAGAAAGGAGTTCAATCATTCTTTGGTAAGATCAAATTTGTGCGAAGATTTGTTCAATCATTGCAAGCATTGTGAAGCCAATCAATTTGTTGTTGAAAATGGACCAAAGGTTTGAATGGATAGTGGATACACAAGAATATTTCAATAATATCAAAAGAGAGATCACCACAACTCTAGTCCTCATTAGCCCATATTTTCAAAGGGATTTCATCATTATTCGTTCGCTACATCAACAATTGTTGCATCTGTTCTTACTCAGAGGAATACCAAAGGTGAAGAACTCCCAATCAATTTCACGAGCAAAACCCTTCATGATTATGAATTGAGATATTCAGTACTGGAAAATCAAGCCCTAAATTCTCACGTCATTGCTTATGTTCCATCTTCTCCATTGAAGATGTTTTTGAATCAACAATTGAGAGAAGTAAAATGGGTTAACTAGTTGGCGAAGATCCAAGAATATGATATTGATATTAAACCTTTAAAGGTTGTCAAAGGACAAGGTTTATGTGATCTCATTGTAAATAGTGATTATGTGGATGGAATGATTTCAATTTTAGTGGGAGAACCATTGGCCGATTCAGAATGGTATGGAGACATTGTATTATACTTGAGTTTCGGGCAGTTTCCAATTACCATGAGCCCTAAAGAGCGACGAAAATTGAAGTTGAAGTCAAATCAATATGTGATGATTGATGATATATCATTCAGAAGGAACTATGATGTTGTATTACTAAGATGTGTTGATGAAAACAAAGCCCAATAACTAATGAGGGAATTTCGTGAAGGAATATGTGGTGAACATTTTGCACCTATGGCCACCGCCCATAAGATAATAAGGGTTGGATTTTATTGGCCATCGAATTTTAGAGACATATATGCCACAATAAGGAAGTGTGCATCTTGCCAGCAATTTTCAGGAAAATGAAGAAATTCATGATGTCGTTACATCCTATAACTGTAGAACAACCACTATCCCCATGGGGACTTGATGTTGTCGGCCCAACAAATCCAAAGTCAAGCAAGGGACATATGTACATTCTGACCACTACAAATTATTTTACGAAGTGGCTAGAAGCAATGGCATTAAAAAAAGGTCGATTCTGAAGAGTTAATTAAGTTCCTTAAAGATAACGTTTTGTCAAGATTCGACGTCCCAGACAAATTTATCACTGATAATGGTTCGATTTTCATTGGTTCAAAATTCACAAAATTCTGTGGAGAATATGGAATTATTATGGGGAAATCATCAAACTATTATCCACAAGGAAATGGTCTTGCAGAATCCACAAATAAGAAACTCATTTGGATTTTGAAGAAAACTATTGACAAGAACCAAAGGAATTGGCACTTAAAGTTGACTGATGCGTTGTGGGCGAACATACCGACTCCAAAATATAGCATTGGGATGTCTCTGTATACATTGGTATATGGGAAAGAAGAAAACATGCTAATCAACCTCGAACTCAATGCTTTGACTTTTATGGTTAATATAGAAGATGCAGAAGACAGTTCACTTATACAAAGAAGGATCAACCAGTTGTTGAAAATAGAGGAAGAACAAAGTAAAGCCCTGAATAGAACTTCTGAGAGACAACAAAGTATCAACACTGTAAACAATTTCAAAAGGGAGAACTGGTGTTACTCTGGAACAAAGCCAAGGGGAAGCCATCAATGCATAAAAAGTTTGAAGCACTCTAGATTGGACCATACATCGTCGATAAGATCCTGGGTTTTAATTCCTATATGCTCAAAGACATGAAGGGTAAATGATTAATGTTTCCTACCAATGGGAAACATTTGAAAGGTTTCTTCACCTAAAACTTTTTCATTTCCCTGTACATAAATTTTATTTTTCATTTAGTTAGTTTATATATTATTACCTTTGACTCCATATCCCAATGGATGGAAGTGCCTGGTCATAAAGGTTATGGATTCTTAACAACCCACAGGGGGTTATCATCCCACATTTGGAGCCAATTGTTGAGATCAATTCTCGCTTCCGAAATTTCCCTCCCTTTTCTATTTTCCCAATTTCTTTTTTCCATTTCTTTTCCCTCTTCTATACCTACCCTCATTCCCCTTTTATTTTCTCTTTTCCCTTTCTAGTTACTACACTTAGTCATTTTTCAAAAAACGACGGGTTGGCGTAATCGCGGGTCTTCACCTCCATCTATGTTTCTATATCATGAGTCCGACCGACTGCCCTATTATGATATACTTAACCATTTTTGCAACCGCGGGTTCACGGGTTCAAGATTTTATACTCCAGGTTTCGCGATCTCCATTTTGCACCCAACGACCCGTGATCTACATTATGACTGCCAGACTTATCGCAGGTACCGAGCCCCTAAGTATTTCATTCCCTACTGTATCCAAGTCCGACCGACCATTGTACAAAACTTAGCCTATTTTTTATCGTTCTCAACCACAGATTTGCGGGTTCTCAGGCTGGCGGGTTCACAAAAAACACCAAATTCAAATTTCTCTCGTCTATCCCCGCCATATTTGTGCTTTTCCCAATATGCATTTAGTATGGTTTAATGCTAATAACTGATCATGCAGGTTGTCATACAATTGGCTTAGGTTGATGGATAGTTGGTATGGATTGTTGGTTTTCATTGATGTCAACCATTCGAGAGTGATATTGTAGATTGAAGTCAACCCTTATTTATTGATGTCAACCCTTGGAGAAAGTCCGATAACACAAAGGTTTGGGTAATGGACCCAAGGTTGTTTCATGTATAATGGTATGATTTTTAATATATTTGAAGGTAAGACTATTCTAGATGTATAGTACATGTAATTCCATTTTCGGTGGTATGTGGAGCGTCACATAACTCCTCACGGTTAGAAAGTTATGGCCATGAGAAGTTGGAGAACCCAAGTTTGGGTAATGGACCCAAATTTGTTTGATGGATAACGGTATGATTTTTGATATATTTGCTGGTAATACTATTCTATATGGATATTATATGTCATTCCATTTCCATTGGTATGTGTAACGTCACACAACTCCTCACGGTTAGAGAGTTATGGCCATGTGAAGTTGGAGAACCCTCATGAGTCATCTAGAAGCACCAAAAGGTCAAAATAGTCAAAGTGGTTTAAGAGATTTTTAGAAGGTAAATAATAAAGTGAAGTGATGAGTGTAAATAATAAAGTGAAGTGATGAGTGTACTATAATTCAAAGTGAACACAAAAGAAATTATTTAAATAATAAAGTTAATGGAGAAATTACTAAGTTGACAAGTGGTTAGAAGTGGGTTAGCCCTAAAATAAGGAAAGTGGTGTAAGATGGTTAGAAGGTAACCCCTTGAGGTAAAGTGAAGTGATGAGTGTACTCTAAGTCAAAGTGGATACAAAATAAATTATTTGAATAATAAATTTAATGGATAAATTATTAATTGGACAAGTGGTTAGAAGTTGGTTAACCCTAAAATAATGAAAGTGGGTTAAGATGGTTAAAAGGTAACCCATTAAGGAAGCTACATGAAAGTATAAATAAGAGGCAAGGCTCTCTAATTTTATATCACACTTGAGCATATTGAATATATACAAGTGACTGAGGTAACCAAAGGATATCTAATCCAAATTTCAGAGAGAAGGTGAAGTAAAGAAGGTTGAAATTCAAGGGAGGATAAATTATTTTGATGATGTTTTCTAACATATGTTATTTACAGGTCATCTCACCATTTTCTCAGTGAAAATTTTTCTAGAATGATTTAGACCATTAAATTGATAGGTCATTGAGAAAACATATCCAAGTAGTTGTGGTACGAATTTCAGCTTGTGGGTTGTATTTTTGGAGTTACACTCTGTGGAAAATAGGGTTTGTGGCTAGTCCTGAAACTAGTCTATAACAAGTGTTTCAGGTAACAACGTCATAACTTCTTCATAATAGATCCAAATTAAGTAAGACCAAATGTGTTGGTTAGAGTACCGTCTGTAGTATTTTTTGTGGGGCACACTCTACAAGTTCGCTCTCTAGAATAAGTCATAATTCAACAAAGTATACCATTTTTTCTATAACTCCTTTTCTGAGAGGTTCCAAGTAGTGACACCTGGAAGAATTGCATAAAACACACTGAATAACATTGTGTACTATTTTCAGATCTTTATTCATTATAGGTACATAGTTATGATTATTTCAAGTTAGGGTTGTTGACTAATCCAAAACTAGTCATGTGAGACTAAAGAAAAGTATGATGAAAATGCTAGTCTCTTGTTGTTAAAGTTAAGGAAGGTTTGCAGGTGATTACATACACCAAGTCTATTACAAAGTTACAAATCAGATTTGGATGATGAAATTGATGAGGGATTTTGGTTGAGGTACATGTTGGGTACATGGTTGAGACAAGTAGTTGATGATTTGGCACATACATGAGGTGTATAGTTGATGATGTTGGTACATCTTGATGAGTCATAGTTGATTAGTAGTTCATACATGATTGGTACATATTTGGTACATGGTTGGAGGCACTTGTTAGTAGTATTGTTGACACATGGTTTATGGATGATGTAACATACTTGTATCGGTATATTATTAGAAGCACATATTGATCTTGGTTATGATTATGAGTTGTTGTGTTATGCTTGGTTGATTCACATCTTTGAGAGTTGTCTTCGTGATTGATCTTGGTGAGTAGATATGATTTGGTTGATAATATTGATGAGACAGGTTGTTGTGATAGGTTGTTTGGACAGGTTGTTGTGACAAGTTATTTGTATAGGTTGGTGCATGGTTGATTTACTTGTCTATGGTACAGGTTGATTACAGGTTGGTTCATGTTTGATGCACTTGTTTATGGTACACGTTGATTACAGGTTGAGGTACAGGTTGATGCATGGTTCAGGTTTATTGGTATAGGTTTACAGCGGTATATCTCACAATGATAATGTGATAGTGGTTCCATCATTCTACTTCTACTTCAAGGTGGTTGGATGGGGCAAGGACAGGTGGTTGTAGCCACCTTCCAGTTGTATTCGGAGATCATAGGGGGTTGTAGCCTCCTTCTGGTTGTAGCTAGAGAATTGGGGAGTTGGAGGTTCCCTCAGGTTGTAGCCATAGAAACTAGGGGGTTGGAGCCTCCTTCCAGTTGCAGCTAGAAAACAAAGGAAGTTGGTGCTTCCAATGAATGTAATTCTTAAAGACATATAAGAAAAATCATTATGTGGTTTTCTCTCGCTTTGGGTTTCTACGTAAAACACTGGTGTATTGTGTATGTGTATGATTGTTCATTTGTTCATTTCTTATTTACTCTGTAGTTATTGGATGATAATGCTACATTGATATAACACTTGGATTATATGGTTAAAAAGGATTAAATTGATCTATTACTGATTTACCCCCACCTCTCAGTAATCCAACAATTGGTATCAAAGTCGGTTCCTTTAGGAAACAATTTAACCACTGGAAGGAGATCATGGATTATTCTGAGAATGGAGTACGGATGTTTAATGGTCATAATGGTTTTAAGTATGAGATGTGGAGCATAAGGACGAAAGTATTTTTACAGGCACATGGACATTATATTTGGCTATTAGTTTTTAGAGGATATCATAGTTCAAAAAGAGCAAAGACTGCAGCCAAGAAGGAATTGAGGAAGAATAACAAAATAACAATGGATTTCATCTGGGAAGGATTACCTAATCCAGTAAGAGAAAAGGTTGGTAAATGTTCATCGGAAAAATAGCTTTGGGACAAGTTACGTGACATATATTCTTCACCCATCATAGATTCAGAAAATGTCAAAGAAGATGCAAATACAAATCAAGAAGAATTATGTTACCATGTCAAGCAGATTCAGAAGATGAAGATTACATAATCACCAGAGGTATGTTGTTCTGTTTTAATTGTGAAAAATGTGGACATCTTGAAATAGAATGCCATGAAGGAAATGAGATAGAAAAACTAATTCAAAAGGAAGACAATTATGAAGAAGAATTGATTAGTGCTTTAGATGAACTAAGAGAAGAAAACAATTCACTCAAGAAAGAATTGGTGAAACAAAAGGAAAGTGTTCACATTTTTTAAGAAGCCCAATAGGTCATCGATAACTTAAGAACTCGGCTAGAAGAAGCCAGAAAGATCGAAGAAAATCTTGAATATCAAAAGCAGTGTTTGGAAACCAACATAACAGCATAGAAGGAGGAAGCAAAAATGAGAGAGAATATATTGACAGATCATCTTAAGGAAAGAACTAATGATCTAAACCAGCATGAGGCAGAGTTTGGTCAAGAAGAGAAAGGACTTGAACAATAAATAATCACATTAAAAATTCACCTTGAATAAGTGAAAAGAACAAAATAAGCCATCAAGTCTCAGATAATGAAGAAAGAAGAAGAGGTTGAGAATCTTGAAGAAGAAGTTGTCACATTGAGAAGTAAAATCATCAAGATCAACAAGAACATTGAAGAGACAAAAATATCCACATTATTTATAGAGAATGAAGAGAAGCACTCTAGGTTGCTTGAAAAGAAGAATGAAGAAAATAGAAAGAGTTATGCAGAATTACTCAAAGGAAGGAATCATGGTCAACCAGAATCTAAGAAAACTATTGAAGATACATCTTCAAGAATACCATCCATGTTTAAGCCTCAAAGAAGCTTCAATCATGATCATGATCAATCAAGGCAAAAATTCAGAAGGACTACGCCACAAAGAAGATCATTCACTCCCAGGTATGCAAATTTATTTTATGGTCATTGTTTTTATTATACTAACTTTGGACATAAGGTTGCAAATTGCAGGGATTATAAAAGAAATGTTTAAGAAAAGAAGTGTCTATGTGGTCGCACGTAACATTGAGTGTTACAAATGTCATAACTATGGACTCATAGCCAGTGATTGTAGAAGCATGATCGATACTTCCATGAAAAAGATCATTGATATCATATATAAAAAAGTATGGATAAGAAAACATGAAGAACAAGTGAACAAAGACCAGGTACCAGAGATCGCAAGATTGGCAATAAAACAAGATGAAGAAAATTCTACAGAGAAAAAGAAAGATGTCAGATACAAAAAGGTTTGGAAAATAACTGAAAGGAAGGAAGGACAGGTTAATAAGGAACAAGTTCAGGAGATTGTACTTTTAGGAATTGTAGTGAAAGATGAATCCACAGACAAAAGAAAGAAGTCAAAGCTTAGAGAGATAATGAATCTACCAATGAACATGATGATGAATCTACCAATGAAGATGACGATGAATACACAGAAGAGTAGGAATTGTTCTGATCCATCTGTCTTAGAGACTCCCAAGTAATATGGATATTAGACAGGGGGATTCTATGCGATAGCTGTGACAAATCAAAGAACCATCCTTCGAGCATCTTGCAAAGTTTGAGAATATAGATTCAGAGCAATCAGTTAGCAGAAGTACAATTTGACAGATTAATCAAGACTTCATGATAGTATAATGATAAATGGGTCAGCATTATGGACAATTGCGCAAGTAGAGTCTTGGACAGTATGGACAGAGATGGATTTGTAAGAACACTTAGCAGGTTTGGACAGATATATGATAGTGGAAGAGAGCATGGATTCATAGATTGGTTTAGAGAGTGGTTCATAGACAAAGGAACATTATCATAATGACTGATAATTACACAGGAAATGGCTCGAACAATGCCAATGGATTCCAAATTGACAGATATTTTTTGGACACATGAAGTGCATACATTAGTTCACATTCAAAACAAAGTAATGCTCAGAAACAACAATGACAAAACTCCCTATGAACTATGGAAAGGAAGCGCAGACAACAACCTCTACATCAAGGTAACTCAAGGTAATATTTTATTAATTGAAACTTATGTTGATGATATTGTTTTGGAAGTATTAATGATAGGTTAAGCCAAAAATTTGCAAAGGATATGCAGAATGAATTTGAAATGTCATGACGTGGAGAACTATCCTTCTTTTTGGGTCTTCAGATATGTCAAAGAAACCAAGGAATTTTTATTTCTCAAACTAAGTATATCATAGAAATGCTAAAGAGGTTCAGAATGGAAGATTGCAAACCAGTTACCACTCCTATGCAAACTAGTTGCAAGTTGATCAAAGATGATGATTCAAAGTCTATAGACCGGAGGCAACACAGGTCAATGATTGGTAGCTTACTATATGTGACAGCATCCAGACTAGATGTAATGCAGGCAGTTGGACAAGTGGCGCGATTTCAAGCAGCACCAAAGGAATCACATGTATTAGCAGTGAAGAAGATTTTCAGATATCTCAAAGGAATAGAAGAGTTTGGATTATGGTATCCAAAAGGAAAGGATCTATCACTTGTTGCCTACACGGATGTAGATTGGGCAGGTTGCATTGATCACCAATGAAGCACCAATGGAGCAGTGTTCTACTTGGGTGAGTGTTCAGTATCTTGGCTAACCAAGAAACAATCATCAATATCCTTATCTACAACTGATGCAGAGTATATTGCAGTAGTAGCATGATGTACACAGGTTCTATGGATGAAACAAACTTTGACAGATATGCAGGTTGAGTATGATGAGCCCATTCCAATCTATTGTGATAATACAAGCACCATCAGTATCTCAAAGAACCCGGTGATGCACTCCAAGATGAAGCACATTCCAATCAAGTATCACTTTCTACGGGAACAGATTGCAGAGAAGAACATCAAAGTTGAATATGTGGGAATAGAAGAACAAGTGGCATACATCTTTACAAAACCGATTCCACGAAAATCCCTTGAGTATCTTCGCCAGAGACTAGGAGTAATTTCTACTCCAAAATGAATTCTTTTGAATGCTTATCTTATACGTCTTAAATGTACACGAGGAAGGACCATAAATAGGACAAAGGGGGAGATATTTATCATATGCAAAGGTAAATTCTTGGAGAGATAGCATAGAGGCATGTTTCCAAGGGGGAGAAATCCCAAGGAGAGTTCAGTCAGGGGGATCAGCCCCAAACGGAGATACCCTTTTCCATTGATGTCAAAGGGGGAGAGATAGAAACATTGATGAAGAGTATAAGCATGAATGTTATCATGACTAAGTGTTGCCATCAATGCCAAAGGGGGAGATTGTCAGACAGTTGTCTTAGGTTGATCGATAGTTGGTATTGATTGTTGGTTTTCATTGATTTCAACCATTGGAGAGTGATATTTTAGATTGATTTCAACCCTTAGTGATTGATGTCAACCCTTGGAGAAAGTCTGGTAGCGAATTCTGGTAGCACAAAGGTTTGGGTAATGGACCCAAGGTTGTTTCATGTATAATGGTATGAG
>ML798665.1:83611-96693 GCA_009831015.1 Picea engelmannii | reverse complement strand
ATCATAGGGGGTTGTAGCCTCCTTCTGGTTGTAGCCAGAGAATTGGGGAGTTGGAGGTTCCCTCAGGTTGTAGCCATAGAAACTAGGGGGTTGGAGCCTCCTTCCAGTTGCAGCTAGAAAACAAAGGAAGTTGGTGCTTCCAATGAATGTAATTCTTCAAGACATATAAGAAAAAGCATTACGTGGTTTTCTCCCACTTTGGGTTTCCACGTAAAACACTGGTGTATTGTGTATGTGTATGAATTCTCATTTTTTCATTGCTTATTTACTATGCAGTTATTGGATGATAATGCTACATTGATATAACACTTGGATCATATGGTTAAAAAGGATTAAATTGTTCTATTACTGATTCACCCCCCCTCTCAATAATCCAACACAGGCCTTGTAAACATCATCATTAA
This sequence comes from Picea engelmannii, assembly GCA_009831015.1. NCBI lineage: Eukaryota > Viridiplantae > Streptophyta > Pinopsida > Pinales > Pinaceae > Picea > Picea engelmannii. Next base: position 96,289 of record ML798665.1, on the reverse strand, counting down.
TAAGGGAAGGGCTCGAGGATATTTTTCATTAAATTTCATTAAAGCACGATTTTCCAAGGGTTATATTATTGTTATATCTCTAAAAGGATTCATTTCAAGTTATTTTTCAGTTTAAAGAATACTCTCGCCAACTTATGGCTACAGAATCTAGACAACAGTTATGTGGCAATACCTTAAATATCTTTGGTCGTGAAGACCAGAACTTTTAGTGGTCCTAGGCATACTCGTATTACTCATCTCCTTCTGCACAGAAAGATATAATTTGGACTTCTGGAATTGCTCACGCAGGGTGTGTCCCTGAGGTATTCGACTGCAAAGAAAGTGTTGCATGGTGCATTGAGAAGTACATACCGAGTTAGTGAATTATACAACTTTAAGATCATTATCCCATCTATATTTCACCACAAGTATTTCGTAAGATGTTGAAGCTACCTGAGCTAACACTTACCTTCAAGGGAGAGGATTGTAGAGATTTTCTGAAAAAACATGACAATGGCATGGATCTCTTGCGTGAGTACTTGGAGAATATCGTGGCTATTCCAAAAGACATTAGCAGGATTCAGGTTGGCTCTTTTAAAAACCCCTTTCAGGAAATCAATTGGTTGTTTACCAGGATGACGGGTCAAGAGAGCACCGCCACCATTTCCCGCATGATTCTTTATATTTTATATTTTACAGTTAAAGAGAAAGCTATCTTCGATTGGGCAAAAATTATTTCCAATGAAATCTCCTCCCAATTGTCACATTAAAGAAGGGACAATAAATTCTTTATGGCTTCTCATTTGGTGTTTACGATAGTATATTGATGTCAATTTCCAAAATTAACTATCTGTAAGAGGTTGAACTGTGAAATTGATCTAGCCACCTTCTGGTATCAAGCATTGTGGAGACACAAGACTTCTTTGCATTTTTGTGAAGTTTACAATGATTTCATTTCAGTTTTCAAAAGACTATTGTTTCGTAAAAATACCTCTAGGATATCAGACTAGGCTAATAAATTCTTGGAGAAAAAGGGAACGTTACAACAAATGGAAACTCACAATGTTATGAGGATCTTTTTTTCCAAGGAGAATCCCTCTTTTCTTCCATATTCAAGAATCCCTTGCCTTGGAAAATTGGACACTCCATATTCAAGAATATAAACAAAATTGATGAGTTTGTGAATACTTCTACATTGTAAATCTGAAGTGTTGAAGAGATAAAGGGGTTTGACCCTAACATAATTTTTGTGGAACATATGTTGTGAGTAGGATTCAACAACTCATTCATTCATACTATTTTGAGTGAAGAAGAAGATAACAACTTAGGCGCTCCTTGTCACAATGATGATGATTTGGAAACAATAGTTAGTACTAATGAGTTTTACTAGGGATGATTTAAGGATGGAAATTTATTTTAAAATTTAGAAACCTTGGCGAATCTTACTAATCCTTCATATGCTAACTATAAATGATGGGCGAATTTTTGTAAAAATATTCAAATTTATAAGTATTTTATATAGTTTTTATAAAATTTTCGCAATTTTTAAGGTAAAATAATTTTATCCTATAGAATTTGGGCGAATCATTTTAAAAATAAGGAATCTCGTTTTTGGAAAAACCATGGAAAATTAGCCTAGGAGCGAAATTTAGCCCCTAAAATCATCCCTACTGTTTTACAAACATAAAAGAAAGGGTCCCAGTGAGAAGAGCGCCCAGTCCTCATTTGTTACCCCTAAAACTACCATATCTCGAAGCAGTGCTCCAACGGCCCACCCAACTAGGAAAGTTACCAATAGTAGTTCAAGCGGTGGAGGAGAAAATAATTCCCCCACGGGAAAAACCGAGATCTCACACAACCTCCCTCTGAGAAAGAAGAGGAAGAACGTTGTGCGAGAGGAAGAAGACTATCGCATAGAAAATGACATCAACAACTTCTCTCTTGAAGACATGGAGCTCGAGGCGGATATTGAGAAAAAAATTTCCACAATTGATTAGTGGGGAAACACGGCATATCAAAATTCATCATTAGAGATCATTGAGAATGAGACTTTTAGTGAAGAATATTCATTCGCTTTCCAAAGTGTTGTCTTCGAAAAGGAATCTAAGAAGTTGATTTTTGAAAAAGGTGATATGAAAAATAAGAAAGGAAAATCTTGTTCAAAGGTTGACCTAAAGGATTTGCGGCCCTCCTAAATTTCCAAAATTCACAGAGCAACCGGGGATGCTCTCGATGATTCCATTGGTGGTCTAGAAGCAGAAAACATGAAGTTGAAAGAAAAGACCAAAGAACTGGAAGACACCTTAATGTCTCTTTCACTTCTTGCCAGTCCTTTGTCAATAGTCATACCCACCACACTCGTTGTTAAATTGAAAGGATCTTCAAGCCTACTTACATAAGCCAGGAGCTATGTAGAAATAAATGTTAAGAAAAGAATGACATTGATCACAGAGGCATGGGAATTTTCGAAAAACATTGTTTCTTTTGGCTTGAGGGCGAATGCTTTCCATGAATATTTGCAAGCTGACATGAAGAACAAAGAAGGTTTATACATTGATGTTGTATTACCCTTTGGAAAAAAAGTCTCTAACATGACAGAACTAAGGAGAAGAGAGGAGGATCTGCCCTCCCTAAGTCAGATAAAGAAGTTGAATGCATGCTAGAAGGAAAATGTTAAAAATTTGAATAATATTGTTCAAGCATGCAGCCAAGCTATATTAAAAAGGGAAGAACTATTCAAGAGGCTCACGGAGATAGACGTAGAAGGAAGCACTAATGAAGTAAAAGACCCAAAATTAATCCTCAGCTCAATGCTCCTAACAAAGCAACAATGTGATGAACAAGTTGAGATTTTTAAAGGGTTATCAGTTGAAAAGTTTTATGGTATACTTGAATATAATGAAGACGACATAGAAAATTGGCTAGTGGACTACTCTCTGAAGAATCAAGATATTGAAGATGAATTACATGGTATTTACCTTGATTTGAGAGACTTGGAAGGCGAGTTATTCAACATCAAAATATGGCATGAGATAAACGTGGCACCAATGAAAAATTGTATTGAAGAATGGTTCAAGAAAGCAATCAACAAATTGACCAACGATGGGCAAGAAACAGTTAAGACGGTTCCTATAACCGTTAATGAAGACAATAAAAGGAAGAGACGAGAGACCATCATAGTAAGTTTATGTTGATCACATATTTCTTTCTTTATCATTTCCTTCATCCAGATACTCTGCTTCTTTGACTAGAAAGTTTTAACCGAAGTTTGATAACTTCTCTTTTCTTCTTTCCGGGTCTTGTTGTTATTTTACCGCCCACCATCCTCCTTCTACAAGATTAATTATTTTGTATATTTGTTTTATGGTCCACAAGAGCCACAATCTCAGTCCTAAGGACAAACACATTTTAAATTTCAAAGAATATGTAATAAACTATATATTTTTTAGAAATTTCAAGAGAGTTATTTCGGGATCAGTTTTGAGTGTGCTTTGTAACTCTGAGTTTTTTGTATAAAGTATTTGAGATTGATCTATAATTATCTTTATTTGAGATGCCCATGTTGATCCAAGTGGATATTGGTGGCCACCCACCTATTCCACTTGGACCCCCACCATTGTTTCTTTCAATTTTTCAGTTTCCGCACAGTTTACTATTTTTAGCAGTTTTTCAGGTCCTGAACTTCCGGAGCTGTTTTGAGGCCTTAAATGAAATTTTTTGGGAAAAAGGGGAGCAACATGAATTGTGGATCATTTTTCTCACCCAAAAGTTGTAGTCCTCGGATAGATATTTCTAACGAGGTATGGAACGCGTCAAACGAAGATCGTATGCCAAAGTTACGTCCCTGGGAAGTTGATGTACCAACTTACCCAAACAGGGCCCATAGTCTTGACGTTTCATCTCCTAGGGTTAGGCATTTGGATGTTTAGGGTTTTCCAATATTTCTCAATAATAATAGGCCTTTGAGTCTCATTGTAACACAGTTCAGAGGCCAATATCTGCCACATCTCTTCTCATAGATAAGCTACCAGCGCCCTAGCTAGTTTATTTCCATTATGTTTGTAATCATATTTTAGTCATTTGTTATTAATGAAATGAATTCTTATTTCCGCTGCATCTCTGTGTTTATGTATATTTATGCATTTCATTGTGTTCCTACATAAATCCGGATTAGTGGTATCAGAGCGGTCTGCTCATTCTCGATCTTTCTTTGCATGTCCCCAATGAGATCGGGGTATAAGGAGTTGGGGCTCGATCTGGTTGAACCTTTGCAAGATCAGCCTCGCAAACCCCGACGAATGCCCATGGGGGAAGAAAATAAATATGAGGGAGCAGGAGATCCTATCAAAATTTTGCTCGAGGAGGCCCTCGTGAAACAAAGTAACGCGATGATGGACAACTTTTCCCATATTCTTCAACGGATTCCCACTGGCGTCGCATCGACATCCAAAAGCCACTCTAGAGGCGCCACTCCTTTTAAGGTACAAGTAAACTTTGACATTCCCATATTTGATGGCCAAATAGATGTAGATGTCGTAGATAGATGGTTGAATCTGTTAGAAGGATATTTCTCGGTTCATGACTTTTCCAACCGAGAAAAGATTATTTTCGCACTCCTCAAAGTCGCCCCCCATGTAAAGGAATGGTGGGAAACCTACTCGGAGCAAGAGGGCGAGGGAGAACCCTCTTTGTTTTCGGTCGCACCCACTTGGAACTCTTTCCGAGATGCCATCAAGGAACAATATTATCCCATGGGGAGCTATGAGGACAAATACATACAATGGACTACGTTGCGGCAGCAAAGGGACCAAGATGTGCATGAGATGATGAATCTGTTTCATACCCTACGCACAAAGTTGGGTATCAAAGATTCAGAGAAACATTTGGTGTTAAAGTACCGTAGTTTTCTGCATAGATACATTCAGGAGGAAATGGAGTTCCTTGACATCTCCTCACTTGGTGTGGCATACCGATATGCTACCAAGATTGAGCAGAAGTTCAAACAGAAGAAGCGAGACTTTGGGTCTACAAATCAGAAGCAAGGGAAAGGTACTCCCAAACTACAGAAAAAAGGACCAAGCCAAGGTGGGGCAGCCCAGGACAACCCGTCAAATCCACAAGAAAAGAACAACACCACGAAGCCAAAAAAGGACACGGGGAAGTGGTGTGATTTCCATAAGAGCTCAACTCACAACACAAGTGAGTGTCGGGCCAAGCAGTCACTGGTAGCCGAGTTGAAGGCTTTTGAATCAGATGCATGCTCCGACTCTGAATCAGAACCTGACAAGGGGAATGACAGGGGGAAGCAGATTATCGATGCAGATCCCAATGCTATTGTTGCCACCATGAATATCCAAAAGGAGGAACCAGAAGATCCAGAGGAGGCGAAGCGTCTCTTCCATTCCAAGATGTGGGTAAATGGTTCCTCGTTGCAGTTCATTGTCGATAGCGGGAGCCAGAAGAGCCTCATCTCAGTAGAGGTCATGAAGCGGTTAGGCTTGCCGACCACAACACACCCACAACCATACACCATAGGGTGGTTGCACCAAGGACGGGACCTTCGCATCAGTCAACAATGTTGCCTTCCCTACAGCATCAAGCCCTTCACGGATGAGGTATTATGTGACATTTCTCCTCTTGATGTTTCTGATGTATTATTAGGCCAACCATACTTGTGGAAGCGACATGTTGTGTACGAGTCTAGGCCTTGTGCTGTTATTATCACTTTGGGCAATAAGTTGTACAAGATACCGGAGATAGCACCGCCTACCACCATCTCTTTGGTTACTGCAAAACAATGCAGTAAGCTCATTTCCAAAACCAGGAAATTTGTTTTCCTGATGATCCACCCTCAGGGAAAGAGGAAGATTGTGGCCATGACCTCCAGATAGGGCCCCACTGCACGAAAACAACAGATGGATAAGGTCGTGGAGGAGTACGAGGACATCTTCACCTCCCCCGCAGGGGTGCCTCTACACTTCCAGGTCAAGCACCCCATTGATCTGACCCCAGGTGCGTCGTTGCCCAATGGACCCATCTACCGGCGCTCTGTCCTGGAGAATGATGAAATCAAGAGGCAGATTCAAGAGCTGTTGCAGAAAGGTCACATCTGACCGAGTTCATCGCCCTATGGGAGCCTGATCGTATTGGTGCAGAAAAAGGATGGGACTTGGAGACTCTACATTGACTATCAGGCACTGAACAAGATCACTGTCTGGAATAGGTACCCGATCCCATGGATTGATGACCTTCTAGACCAACTCAAGGGGGAAAAATATTTCAGCAAGATCGACTTGAAGTCTAGGTATCACCAGGTACCAATCAAACCCTCTGATGTGTGGAAGACTGCATTCAAATCTAAGGAGGGCCTTTTCGAATGGTTGGTCATGCCTTTCGGGTTGACGAATGCCCCTACAAACTTCATGAGGCTAATGGACGACTTCCTGTGGCCATTCACCAACTCATTTGTAGTGGTGTACTTGGATGATATTCTGATCTTCAGCCAGACTTGGGAAGAGCGCCTCCACCACATCCAATAGGTCCTCCAAACACTGTGACAACACAAGTTGTGTGCCAATTTGGAGAAATGCACTTTTGGCATAACCCAGGTTCAGTATCTGGGATACATTATTGATGAGTGGGGGGTGCATGTGGATCCAGCAAAGATCAAAGTCATTCGGGATTGGCCAGCCCCAACTACCCTAACAGAGCTCTGCAACTTTTTAGGTCTTGCCAATTTCTACCATAGGTTTGTGTTGGGATTCTCTCATATCACTTGGCCCTTGAGTCAAGTCACCAAGGGAGGAACTAAAGAAAAATTCTTTTGGTCTGAATCTCAACAGAAGGCATTCGGGGAGTTGAAGCATCGCCTATGCTCTGCACCAGTGCTCACATTACCAAACTTGCAACAACCATTTGAGATTGAGACAGATGCCTCTGACTATGCTATTGGGGCAATCCTTACTCAACATGGGCATCCAGTGGCATATCATAGTGAGAAAATTTCCAACACAGTCTGGAAGTATCCCACTTATGACAAAGAAATGTATTCCATTGTGCAGGCTTGTCGGCAATGGAAGCATTACATTTTGGGAAAGGAAACGGTCATCCACATAGACCACCGACCCCTGCAGTTCATACAAACACAAGGGAAGTTGTAGAACGATTGCCATCAGAAGTGGTCCACATACCTGCAACAGTTTCATTTAAACATTAAGTACAAAAAAGGCAGCACCAATAATGTTGCAGACTGCCTCAGTTGACCACCCATCATGGCGCTAACCATTGTGCTCAACTCTTGTGGGCACGAGACTTCCGATTAGTTGCTTCTCTACACAAGTGATCTAGAATTCGGCCACACATACAATACACTCTTGGAGGGTAAGAAAGTTCCCAATTTTCACCTCCAGGATGCCCTGCTTTGTCACCTGGGACACCTTTGTGTTCCTTCAAGCGAGCGTGCTAAGATTATTTGCGAGGCGCACTATAGTCGGGTCGTTGGGCATTTTGGGGTCGAGAAAACCGTGGCAGTACTGCAAAAATATTTCTATTGGCCGAACCTTCGACAAGATGTCGGGAAGTACATCAAGTCCTGCACTGCTTGTGACATTGCCAAACCGACCATCAAGAAGCAAGGCCTCTATACTCCGCTTCCTACCCCCATTCAACCTTGGGAATCCATCTCTATGGATTACATGTCGGGCCTTCCTTCTACTAAGCATGCCAATGACTATGTTTTTGTGGTCGTCGACCAATTCTCGAAGATGTCCATTATGATGGCCTGCAAGAAGAATATCACAACAGAAGCCACTGCTAAACTCTTCTTTGAACGAGTGTGGGTACACTTTGGGATCCCATAGTCTATCATCTCAGATTGGGACAGTAGTTTCCTCAGTACATTTTGGTCCAGCCTCTGGTCGATGTTGGACACCAAGCTCACCAAGTCCACAGCTTTCCATCCGCAAACTGATGGCCAGACAGAGGTCATCAACCGGATGATCGTACACATTCTACGCATGTACAATTCAAAGAATCCACGCACATGGGATGAGAGCCTCCCCTATGTACAACACATCTACAACTAGGCTCTCCATAGCTCAACCAACCATAACCCCTTTCAAGTGGGCTTGGGATTCCAGCCACTATGTCCCATTGACATAGCCATGCCATTTGTGGCTACTTAGGAAGATTCAACTCATGTCCAGTCTGAGGCTGATAAGGCAAACAGCTTCATTGAGCACATTCAACACATCCGCCAACAGGTTCATGACATCTTGGACAGAGCCAATGCTAAGTACAAGCAGCAACATGATCAACATTGGGTGCCACACAACTTCCAGGTGGGTGACAAAGTGTGGCTGCATTTGCAAAAGGAGTGCCTCGCTAGACCCCACCGCAAGCTTCATCCACTCCGATATGGGTCATACACCCTCACCAAGGCTATAGGGGAAAATTCCTTTGAGCTCAGCATTCCACCATTCCTTGGTCTGCACCCATTCATTCGGCCCTACTTTCCACCTCTACTAGACACATCCGACATGGTAGAACAACTCACACCAACAGAGTTAAATCCAGACTGCATGGAACAAGCCAGAACTAATCAGATCATGGATACATAGATCAAGCACACCCAAAAACAAAGGATACCACTATATCGAGTTGTCAAAGCAGGCCAACTCCTTCACCAAGGCAAATGGCTCACCAGGGACCAAGTTCGGCAGAAGTTTCCTCATCTCATGGAGGAACTCAACGCAATGGGGAACATTGTTTCCTAAGGGGGGAGGAATGATCCAGGTGGATATTGGTGGCCACCCACCTATTCCACTTGGACCCCCACCATTTCTTCTTTCAGTTTTTCAGTTTCCGCACAGTTTACTATTTTTAGCAGTTTTTCGGGTCCTGAACTTCCGAAGCCATTTTGAGGCCTTACACGACGTTTTTTTGGAAAACGGGGAATCACATCAATTATTGATCATGTTGATCACCCAAAAGTTGTATTCCTCGGATATATCTTTCTAACGAGGTATAGAACGCGTCAAACGAAGATCGTATGCCAAAGTTACGTCCCCGGGAAGTTGATGTACCAACTTACCCAAACGGGGCCCATAGTCTTGGTGTTTCATCTCCTAGGGTTAGGTCTTTGGATGTTTAGGGTTTTCCATTGTTTCTCAATAATAATAGGCCTTTGAGCCTCATTGTAACACAGTTCAGAGGCCAATATCCGCCACATCTCTTCTCAGAGATAAGCTACCATCACCCTAGCTAGTTTATTTCCATTCTGTCTGTAAGCATATTTCAGTCATTTGTTATTAATGAAATGAAGTCTTATTTCCACTGCATCTCTGTGTTTATGTGTATTTCTGTATTTCATTGTGTTCCTACATAAATTTGGATCACATGTTCACTTTGTTAAAGTTCTCTTATGCATACAAACCATCTTCTTTTTTATTTTTATGTGATGATAAATCTTTAGTTTAACTATGATGGATGTGAGGAAATTTTGTCTATCTTTTTTAAATGTATGAAGTGTGCGGTTCCTGGTCATTTCTCGGAAACTTTCTTTAAAAAATCAAAATAAAAAAATTTCTTTCTTGTTATTTTTATATTTCTTTGATTACCACGACGGACTTCTGCAAAGTCCCATATTCTGAAGATCTAGAGTCCCAAGAAAATATGAAAGTAAAGAAGAGTACCACCTCTATAAAAATGCATGGGGATTTACATCCTCGTGATGTTGTCATTTCAGTCCTAATGGATTCAAGTGTCAACATGAGGTTAAAAAGTGTAGTTGTTTGGATTGCTCAAGGGGATAGTAACACAAAAAAAATTCACAAATTTGTGAATCAAAGAAGATTAATAAATACTATCTGGGAATTAGAGGACTATAATGGAAATCACATTTTAGATCCTTTTTCTCTTATGAGGGCAGAAACCTAGCATTTCTCATATTACTATAACAATCAGGGACCTATAAGTATCGATTCCTTATTAAAGTTAGTACATCAATATCCAAGATTCGTTTCTTAAGAAGAAGGTCAGATGTTATCTGAAGAGGTTACACTATAGGATATTGAAAAGGTATTGAAATATTTTGCTAAAGATAAGATCCCAGGATCTGATGGTTGGATAGTAGAGCTTTATTTGGATTTTTTTTACTTGATGGGGAAAGAGATTATAAAAGTGGTTGAAGAATCCAGAATTAGATATTTTGTTTCTGGTGCTTTGAATTCCACATTTCTAGAACTTATTCCCAAAGTGGACAAGTTTGTATCCTTTAATGAATTCAAACCAATTTCTCTCTGCAATTTGATCTTTAAAATCATATCCAAGGTGATAGCAAACAGGATTAAGCCAATCCTAGCATCACACATTACAAAAGAACAATTTGGTTTTTTTCCAAAAAGATAGATATTGGATGCGGTGGGGGTGGCTCAGGAAGCTTTACATTATATTAAAGCTAAAAATCTTACCTCAAATAGATATTCGATGCAGTGGGGGTTGATTGGACTTATCTCAGGTTGATTCTACTACAGATAGATATTGGATGTAATGGGGGTTGATTGGACTTATCTCAAGTTGATTCTACTATAGATTGATGCAGTCAATTGGATTATGGCATGTGTAACCTCTGTAAACTTTCCAGTGTTGATAAATGGACCTCCCACAAGTGTCTTTAAAGGGTTCAAGGGGATTAGACATGGATGTCCTTTATCTCCCCTCCTTTTTCTCCTTGTAATTGATGGATTGAGCAAGATGTTTAATAGTGCTAGAGAGCATAATCTTGGGATAGGTATTAAAATCTCAAGAAACAACTTGGTTACTCACCTCTTCTTTGTTGATGATGTATTAATTTTTGGGAAGGGAAAGATGGAAGAATGGTTAATGTTAAATAATATGTTGCAGGATTTCTGTGTGGCTTCGAGCATGAAGATAAATGATCACAAATCCATTCTAATACAGCATAACCTAGATCAAGCTTGGTTGGATCTTTTTATTATGATTTTTCCCTTTCAGATTATTTCTATGGATGATGGTTTCAGGTATTTAGGTTTTTTCCTAAAACCTAACTATTACAAAAAGGAGGATTGGGGATGGTTACTTAAGAAAATTGAGAAAATAATAAACTTATTGTGCTACAGATGGCTATCTCTTGGGGGAAGGTTAAATTTAATCAAAGTTGTCTTACAAAGCATTCAACTATATTGGATTTCCTTAGATAAAATTCCTTCCTCCATCATCAAGATCATCAGGAGTAAAATGTTCCATTTTCTATGGGCTGGAAACTCCAAAGAAAGAAAATTACCATATTACATCTTGGGAAAGTATATCTCTTCCTAAAAGGATCGGAGGATGGAGAATTATAAACCTAGATTGGTTTGGTCTTGCTCTTTCGGAAAAAATCCTCTGGAGGGATTTATTTGGAGAAGGTTTATGGTATGAAGTTCAAATATATTAAAGTTTGGTTTGTGTGGGAATGAATATCTCTTCCTCATCATCCTATGGGGAATGCCTTGAACTTTTGGAGAGGTATGTTGTTGACTGTACCCTAGTTGAAGTCATGGTTAATCTGGAACATGGGGAATGGTATGCAAGTCAAGCTAGGGATTTATTCCTTTGTAGGAGGGGAGTCCTTCTTCAGCCTCTCTTCTAATATATGTGACTATTTAAAATCCATTGGCATCCATTTTTTAGGCCAGATCCAAAATCCTCTTTATCTAATCAATGGACAAAACTATTGGCTTATTGCATGTAATTTTGTTCTGGATGGAAGTTGGGCTCATGAATGGGCACAATTTATCAATAATTTAGATTCTATTGGACTAAGGCTTACAGAGGAACCTAACAATCTATCCTAGGCAAGGAACTATTCTGAAGGTGTTGTAACCGCAAAATTAGCTTATGATGACATCCCTGCTACAAATTCAATGATAGTTGCAAAATGGTGGTATAAAAATTATGGAATTAGAACCTCCCTGAGAAACTCAAATTTTTTTGTTGGTTATCCTTGGAAGGAAAGATTCTTACTTGGGAGAATCTTCAGAAAAGGGGTTATTATGGGCCCAGTTTATGTTTTCTATGTCTCAAAGAGGAAGAGACAACTCCTCATTTATTCATTAACTATTTGTTTTTTCAGAGAGTATGGGTATTGGTTTGTGATAGACTATTCTGATAAGGTGTTTGGAGATGTGCCTCTATTGATCATTGTCTACAGGATTTAATTTAAATGTGTAAATAACAAATTAAACATATTAATTTAAAAAAATGAAAAAAAAAATTACTTAGATTCAGGGAAGGGGCGATGTTGGGCATCGCCCCTCCTCCCCATACTCCATGAATTAGGATGAATTAAATTCATGGAGCGTGGGGAGTGGGGGCAATGCCCATTATGGGGAGGGGGCATCGGCCCTCCTCCCCATACTCCATGAATTAAATTAATTCATGGAGTATGGGGAGGGTAGATGATGTCCAACATCGCCCCCTCCTCGAATCTAAGTAATTTTTTCCCCATTTTTAAGTAATTTAATGTTTAATTTGTTATGTACACATTTCTTTTTTTCATTTCTTTATTTTTTATGTTTACTTTTTAATTTGTTTAAATTATTTAAATAGTTTTAAATTTAATGTATGGTTTGGTTTAAATTTTTGTTTTTTAAATCATTCTTTTTGTTATTCTTTTGTATTTTTTAGTTGTAATGTAGT
>ML798665.1:58508-83181 GCA_009831015.1 Picea engelmannii | reverse complement strand
TATATATATATATATATATATATATATATATATATATATATATATATATATATATATATATATATATATATATATATATATATATATATATATATATATATATATAGATTGAAGAGGATTTTATATATAAAGAGGGTCGAGCCGAAGCAAAACGACACAGAAAATGGATACAAAAGTCGACTATGTATATAATGAGTCTGGTGCTATGAGACTATTCACAAAATAACTAGTTATTTCCCCAATCATTCAAGCAGTACTTTTGTTGTATACTTTTGCAAACTGACCTAAAAGAAAAATGCAACAAAAATACATGATTATACTACAAATTCATTATATGGTGTTGCCTATAATTCACCATGATTGGGTTCTTGATCTTCGATCTCCATAGGTGCAATGTCTTTGTCTCTCGGAGTCTCAACTTGTTCTTCTGAAGGAAATTTTGCTATCTACTAGAAATTGGAACTTGTATTTGAAGGTTGTGGCAAGGCGTAAGCTCTCAACTGGTGGCATTCACATTCCAAAGCTTCCACTTACTGCATGAGAATTCCTACTGCTTACTTTAGTTCACCTGTCTCATTTCATTCTTGCTCCAAGTCTTCCATTTGTTGGAGCATCGCCATAATTGTTTGTTCATGTCCCTTCACCTTGTTGTCTACTTGGCTCACTTTGTTATCAACTTGAGCGTAACTCGGTCTACTTCCCTCTGTTGTATCCTCATGCCTTCTTAGATTTATTTTGATGTTGGAACAAGATGGATCCATTGTGGTCAAAATAACCTCTGCTCTATACCGCTCAGAAATTTGTCGTCTAGTGATGTTAACCCAAAAAATTTCCCTGTTTGGTGAGGGTTTCCTACACTTACTACCAACACGACCTTGATTTGAAATAACTGGTGTCTTGTTCTTGATTCTGATAGTATTTCAAGGAAGAACTATTGCAAATTTCCAATATATGCCAACCACCAAACGGATTCCTAAATCCCACAAAGGCGAGGTGGACCAATTGACAAGGGAAGAAGATCTCGTAAACCTATGAGGGACAGAGGAGACAAAGTGGGTTTGATTATGTATGAGGGGATTCGTAATTTCAATGGTTTTTTTAAGGCAAGGAGTGAAGTTCCCATGAGGTGTCATGGGGTTTCCAGTATGTTGTTCCAAATTTAGCTCGTTGTATAGAGGAGTGTTGACCAAAATTTGGTCATCCATATTTTCCCACTATTGGATTCATAAAAACCTTGATATCAAAAGAAGACATTTTTGAACTTTTATAAGTTCATTCTGCATCCCTTAGTCTTAGCTTCGCCACACATTTTCCAGATCATAAATCTTGTTCTATATGCCTAAGTTATTCAAGATCTGGTCTAGAGATCCAATTTTGAAGAATCTTTCTACGTATCATGTTCTTCTATCCTTTTTCAAATTTTGGCTAAGTATTCTCATCACTTATTTCTCTCACCTTTCACCTCTATCCATCTCAACACTTAACCATTTTTCTTCTTATCTCTCCACCCTATCCACTCCCTTATCCCTTATCCTCCCATACTTATCCATATTTCAATCTATGGTGGGGGGCAGACACCCACCACACTCCTTCACCCTTCCCCCTCACCTTCCTCACCCCCGCTCCCGCTATCTACATTTCTCCTCCCTCACTTTCGTCATCTACATTTCTCCCCTTTCCCCATAACTACTCATCTCCTCATTGGGTTCGCGAGTTGGTGGAATCATCTCCTCACTTTCCTCACCTTTCCGTCCCCGGGAACCCGCCATCCTCATAACTTCATTGCCTATACTTTACCTTCCCCCTTACATCACCCTATGTAACCCCTATCCCTCCTCCACCTATAAATTACCCCTGCCCCCTCTCATCTCCTTACCCTCTCCCTACTTAATTTTTTTTAAAGTAATATGGCTCGTGGGTGGGTGAACACCAGTCATCCCTCACTTCCTTACTCATATCACTCCCCAACCCACCAACCCATCCCCACAGCCTACAAACTACCCCCTCAAATTCTGCAATCCACAATTTTCCCTCCTCCCCTCTCATCCCATCTCCCATACTTATCCAAATTCTCAAATCTATTCCAAGGCATGAAAACCAACAAATGCGAATATGACACATGGAAATGAATGAGATCATGACACATGGCAACTCAACATTGGAGACACGTGGCAACATACAATGTACGACATATGGCGACATAGTATTGGTTATATTTGGAATCTAATGAGTTTCTGACATATGGGATATGACTTGACAATGAATTAGTGATGAATAAGCGATGACTAGGCATGAGGTGGACGATGGCGGGATTCCAAAAAAATATTATTTTATTCAACAACTTTCCAAGGGTCGAATCCTCCAAGCTCCACAATTTCTTCTCTTCTTTGTTTCTTGCTAAGTGTATGAAACACTTAGTATTGTATACCATGAAGATTTGTAATATCCCAATGAATGTGGAATAATATTTATGAATAAAAAGTCGAAATGTCAAAGAGGGAGAAATGAATTTGAAATCAAAGGCTGACATTGCCCCAAGACATCAGATCGACGGTGGTTGAGTCACGATCTTGCAGAGGCCATAACTTGAGCTCTGAGTGTCAGAATTGCACAAAATTTATACCGTTGGAAAGGTGTTTCAACGTAGAAGATGGTGGTATAGGTTTCAAGTGCTGAAAGTTGATATATTTTTTTTCTTAAAAATTAAAATATCAGTCAGCTGCAGTTTTAATGAGCATGTGTGACAACTCAACTTCACAAGCTCATATCTTGAGATCCGGGCGACATATTTGCACAAAATTTATTTCGTTGGAAAGCAAAGATGATGAATATCACATCAGAAGTTATTTAAATGGATAAATATTTGATTATCATTCCCAGAAAACTAAAACACGTCCCTCCTATTTTAAATAGGAAATTAATTAAATTGTGAAAATAAAAGTTTATTTAAAAACTTTTATTAAAAAGGAAAAGGGACCCATTTTAGATATGTAAATATTGATGATATAATTTCATTAATGAGGAATTAACGAGGCACTTATTGAATGGAATGTTTCAAGAAGAAACTTGTACGGGAATTTCAAGAGAGGAAGAAAACCCTAACTACTCAAGTAGTTAGAAAATCTCTTCTTAAAAAGAGAAGAGAGGCTTCATCAAGGGTTCCAATAATCAGTATTGTCAGAGGGGCTGGGAAGAAGAAGATATAGCCATGGATACACAATCAAGATTCTAATCAAAAGAAAGAAATCTCCATCTTCTCCATTCTTTCTATTCTTCTACACCACTTTTCATATCTTTATGCTTGAATCTCAGAGTTGGGCACAAGGTTGAGTTGTTGAGTGTTTTTCTTGTATTCTTCTACAGAATTTTATTTTATGATCATGGAGTATTTGCAGCCACATACATGGCTATCAAATTTTTGGTAATGAAGAACATTTCTCATGAATAAACTACACAAAGAATTTCTTTGGGGTTGATCTTAGTTGTATCTTGTAAATTTGAGTTTTAAGTATGATATATTTGAGGTTGACCTATCAATTTATCTTGTATTACTAATTGCAGTACTCTATTGAAATTCTTTGAGATGATCAAATCATTATCTCCTATTTCTCATGAAGAAGAAATGGGTGTGTTTATATACTATTAAGAAGATTGTGTATGATGTTGATCACGATTTAATTCAGATGTTGAAGCCCTCTTTCAATCTTTTCTTATTGTAAAAAGACTTTTTCCACACATAAAGATCATATTGGGTTATTGAAGAACCATTTTAATATAAATCCAAACAATAAATATTTGGGGTTTGCTACCTACCGCTCTCCCTAATCCAAGATATTCAAAGATATATCTTTTAGTGAAAGAGGAGAACCGCCTCTCTAAAAATGAAGGGGGACTAATGTCCTCATGAGGTTGTTGTTCTGGACTTCATAGATATGAGCATCAACAAGGAGTTATCCCACAAATGGAGGAAGAAATATTGTCATGAAACTAAGTGAGGGGGTTAAATTGGTTAGCAAGGGTCAAGGAGCCTCGAAATTTCAGTGAACCAATTCTAGGTGCAAGAGGAAAATTGGATTCCAAAATTGTTTGTGGTTGCGTTTCCTTTTACTGATAAACCAAATTGATTGTTGTATATAATATTGTTTCCATAAACTAAATATATTCCTACCTGAGAAGGGATATAGACCAAGAGATTGCACGTCGAAAGAGAGGAGACACCTTTTGTCGAGGCATGGTTGAGAATCCAGGGCTGAATGAAAGCATTAGACTTGTCCATCACGCCAAGGGAGGACGTGCCTTGCTCACACATAGAAAATTCATTTATGATATCACATCAATGTCCTTGGATATGGGCATATTTGTTGATCCCAGTCCACCTTATTCCTAAATTAAATTAGATCATCATTACAAATATTTATGGGATGGGACGTGGTCTCAGATCCCAGTCTAGCTTCATTTCTCATTTCCTTAAGTTTGATCCTTCCTTGGCTAATTAATCTGCCCCCATTTTTATCTCCCTCTTGATGTGATACAGGATGTATATTTCAAATTAGTAAAGAAGGGCTTGGATCCTCATGAGAACGCCCCTGTAAATATTGTTTTCTATGATGTTTTACTTGACAATGGCCCTTATGAGGATCATAGAGTCTCCACATATTTTTATTCTTCAAATTCCATTCATTAGAGATGTCTTGGTGCCTTCATAGAGAGTGAATGCTTCTTCTTCATTATTGGTCATAGTACCAAGTCCTCATGTATATTTTATAATGATATTTCCTCCGGGATGGATAATTGTCCCCTCCCCTCGGTGCCTATCTCCCCTAGGTTTCTTTGTGATGCTCCATCAAAAAAAAAAAATTGATCTTGTTGCTACATTTGTGAATCTTGGAAGGCTTCCTTCGAAAAACATAAGGCCCATTTTGGGGTGCTTGAAAAATGTTTGCTAGCAGTTTCAGGGCATGTTTCCAGTTGGAATGTGTCCAGCCATTTGTCTTCTTGCATCTCTATAATTTTATTTTTCCAGTGCACTTAAGGTCTAATATATTCAAATAAGGTTGCACAAGATCTCATTGTTGTTGTTTTTGCATTAATAGTTTCTCCCCCAAAGATTCTTTTGTTTCGAGCAAGCTAGGCATTCCAACATATGAATTTTGGGAGGGCGACACAGAGTTGTTTGAAGATAGGCATATTTGTGAATTTCCTGAGGTAGCGGGTTCTCCAACTTGTAAAGAGGTCACAAAAATAGACAAGCCAATATGAACTCTACCTAAGGGCGCCCAAAGTAAGTCTCTAGACTTCCTTGGTGAATTGGTAGTCCAAAAATATGTGGACTAAACATTCCTCAGCATTTTGAAATAATACACACCATGAAGGACCATTTATCCCTTGCTTCTACAAGTTTTCAGAAGTGAGAATTGTTTTATGGACCAAGAGACAACAAGAGAAATTTATTTTTGGCATGTCGACCGTGTGAAAAATCTGATTCCACATGCATCTAAGGTGTTTTAGTTCAATGCTAGCAAGGTATTGGTACCCGTTGTTTACAACATAGATTTTGTTCTCCCATCCTCTTGATATGTTGATGTATCGATTTTTGGGGGCGCAGCCCCGAAGCGAATGTTGAAGGTTGTCGATTATATCTTGTAAGTGCTCAAGGAGCTTAATCAATTTTCAGTTGTCCCATAGTCCATCGCTCATCCATACAGAGAGATCGAAGAGGATGAGGTATCCCTAATCCGTCATCCAAGTGCATAGAGAGAGAAGTGTCTTGATTCAGGGACCTCTATCCACTTCCATAATTTGATCATCCCAAAGATTAATTCTTCGCTCGTTCCCTAGGATCTAATTCATCTTGCCGCAGATTAGGGGCCTGACAGCTAGAAGAAGTTTGAAGATTGGAGAGTCAGATTCCAGTTTAGCTTGTAGGTTGGTGATTTTAAGTTTGTTTCCTCGGAAATATTTTTTCCAGATATCTTGTTTCCACCAAGTTCTTTTTCCAGTAATCAGTTGCCAAAGTAGTTTTTCTCCCATTGTTGAGTTCATGAGAGATGGTTCTTGGGTGCCCAAATCTCCATGATTTTTGTCACTAGTAACCTAATTCTAGTTAACCAAGAGAAACTTTTTATGGGTTGTTTTACCTCCTTGCCAGAGGAAGGTGTAGATTATTTTGGCCATTTGATTAGTTATGCATTTTTGGGCAAGGAGATCAGAGATTTGGTAAATTGGGAGCGTTGATAGAAAAACTTTGATCAGTATTACTCGATCCACTAGATTTAGTCATTGGGTGCCTCGGTGAGTTAGCTTCTTAATTATTTTTTCTAAAATTTGTTTCCATGCCTGCGAATATGAATATTTGAGGGAGATTGGGATCCCTAAGTACTTGAAGAAAGACCAATTTTATGTTGTGGGGAATTGAATAATTTATGCTATTGCTCTCAAATTTCTGGATAAAATTTTCCAGCCAAATATTTGACATTTTTTGTTGTTAACTTCTCCACTTGAGGATTCTAGGAAGGAGTCTGGAATACCTTTGAATCGAGAATAAATAGTTGTTAAAGCACCCCCAAAAAAGAGGGTATCGTCTACAAATTGAGAATGATTTCTATTTTTTACTCCTCGTACAATTTTTATCATGGGGAGGCTCCCAATCTTGTGCTCTTGCTCCAATTTTTTTCTAAGAGTTTTAGCCACAATGATGAAGAGAAGAGGCGAGGGTGGATAGCCTTGTCAGAGGCCTCTACTAGCTTGACAGAAGGTTGAAGGTATTTCATTTACTAAGGGGGTGATCCATGGACTATTGATGAGAGCTAAGATCCATCTTATGAAGTTTTGACTAAATCCAAAGCATTCCATAACCTGAAAAGGAAAGGAATGTCTGACACAATCAAAATCATTTTCCATATCTAATTTGACAACCATACCTTTGAATTTTGTTTGGTAGCTAGTGTGAATCACCTCTTGAACAAGAACTATATTGTCCACAATTTGTCGATCCTACATGAAGCCACCTTGATTTGGGGAAATAATATTCGAGAGGACTTTTTTTAGGTGGGTGGCTATGATTTTGGTGAGGCTTTTGTAGGAAGGGTTGCACAAAGATATAGGCTGAAATTGGGTGAAGGAAATAGGATTAGTTTCTTTGGAGATCAAAGCAAGGAATGAGGAGTTTGTGTTCCCTCCTATCCTAAGAGTTTGATGAGCATACTGGAGCATTATTTTCAGATCAGTTTTGATGATGTCCCTAAAGTAGCAGTAAAAGGAGATGGAGAAGCCATCTTTGTTGGACATTTTATCAGGTTCCAAGCTCCAAATTGCTTGTGATATTTCAGATTCTAAAATCGGCTTCATTAGATCTAGAATTTCTTCCCTTGTGAGCAGATTTGGAATATGCTCAAGCATGGTGTAAAGGTTTAAAGGGTCTGCATATTCACTCTGATTGTAGAGGGAAACAAAGTGGTCCCAAGATACTGCTTTGATTTCCTCAAAATCACTGAGGGATACACCATCCTCCTATATTATTTTCAAAACATTGTTTTTGGATTGTTAGATTTTAGCTTGATTATGGAAAATTTTTGTGTTTTTACCACTGACTTAGAGCCAGAGACTTCGGGATTTCAGCCTCCACTATTCTTATTCTATTTTTAGAGCTTGTTGATATTTGCATTGAAGTTCCATTTTGAAATTTTGTATCCATGCATTTATTTTTTCTTCCTCTGAAATTTTTTGCAGCTCGTCCAGTTTGCATTTGATGCATTTTTTCTCCTCTATCGGGGAGGAAGGTCGAGACTTGGCCCATTTCCTTAAAGCTTATTTGAACAATATAAGCTTCTACTCCCATATGTACATTGGTGTGCCCATAATCCAGGTTTCCCAACCTAAGCAGAGTTTATCATATCGACCACTTCTTGTTATTGAAGCCATTAGGGGTTGTAGCAGAAGTGTAAGGGGGCATAGTTGGGGAGGGTTTGAAGAAGGACATAAATTGGTTTGTGATATAAGATAAGAGAGGGGAGGATGTAGGATTTAATGGTGGTATTCTGTAGGATATCCTGACAGTGCTTGTTGTGATCACAAGAGCATATCCTTGCATGCTTACTCTTCTCTAATAGTCCAGGATGATCTTCTACCAGATTTACGCAGTTGTATTTCCTCTGAATTTCAATCATATTGTCCTTCTTCAACTAAACTTTCCATATTTACACTATAGCATGCCTCTGAGAAGGTTATTTTTACATCTTTGAAGGCTTCGATATATTCCATTATGTGATCTTGCAAATCGATCCCTTACAACCCTGGTATTTCGAAAGCCACCCGTTTTTCCTCTCTTTGCTTCTGACTTGCTAGATTATTTGCATGTGATTGAGGCACCTCTTGGGATGAAGGTGACTCCTTGTTATTTATTTAGATGTTGCTTTGGGATGGAATAGCATTTTCCTCTGAGTTCGCTAACTAAGAGAGGGAATCAAAGTTGTTTTGAGAGGCAATTGGTACATATTTTCGAGGGTTTTTAATGGCTTTAGTGGGAGATTTAGAGCCAGAATTGGAAGGGTCTGTTGAGGATGAGGGGGGCTTATTTACGGCGCTTCCAAACTTGTTAGGATATTTAGACACTTAGGAGTTAGTTAATATCTACTTGGTCTATTGTGTCGTTAGGTAAAAGTGTGTTTTCTAGTGTGTTTCTTTAGTATGCATTAGTATGCATTTGCAGTTAGGAAATACGACGGTCACGATATGTTCCCGACATAAAGTGATCCGATAGTTCATACTCTCCTCGATCTTAACAGCCATTGATTCGTGGCTTAACACATGATTGGTCCATGATCTCTATTTAAAGAGCATGGAGGGTCATTCGTCGATGATCAATTGTGAGAAACTCTCTTGTAAAATCTCTCTGTAATCTTTTTCTTTGCATTAATAATCTGCTCCAAGTGGCCGCGTTGGCTGGGGTCATGGATGTTTCCCCATAGGGGTTTTACCACATGAAAACATCGATGTGTTGATATTTGATCTGGTTATGTGAGTGGTTACTGAAGTTATTTGTTTGTTGGAATACCTATGTTGTTGAACATGGTATTAGAGCTTGTTTGAAGACCCACTCCTATTGTAGATCAAGATCGTGAAGCCGAGTTGCCTCATCTCCATTTTCTGTCATTTATGTATATTTATGGGCTGAGAAGACTATTCCACTGCGTCCGGAGCACTCATTTCAGTCATGAACACTTTCGTTTCACTCGAAAGGGTTTCCATTTGCCCAAGATACGACTATTACAGTCAGATCCGAAGGTATAAAGCTTGAATACGCATTTTTTTAAATTTTTGCAGAGTGGTATTTTGGTTTTATTTCGATTTTGTTTTATTTATTTCCGGGTTGCTACTCTTTTAGATCTGTGTATTCTCTTTGCCTCGCGCCTTGTGCGATCTCGGAAAATCATAAATAGATAGGAAAAGGTGCATCTTTTGGGTAAGCTAACCGAGATCTAACCCTTGTTGTCATCGAGAAGCGAAATTGTTTTCTTGTGTGAAAAGAGTTTTTTTTTAGCATGCTCTCCAAGGTCAGCTTCAACAACAAAAACAACAACCCCAATCCTCATTCTGAACATTACAATATGTTTTTCTAGATCATTTGGTTAAAAGTTGCCTTATTAAGTAAGAGGTCTTGAGTTCAAGTCTCTCTTTTGTTACCTTATAACTTAAAGTGATTTTAAGTTGTGGGACCCAAAAAGTATTTAATGAGCATTTATTACTTATTTTGTAATTATTGAGGAGCATTAAATATGAGCCCTCATATTAGACTTATGATAGCCATTAGATTGAGTTGGTTATGTAAGCTAGGGTTTCTTGGGAAAAGAGAAAAGTACATATACATGCTTAGGGATGTGAGAAGAACACACCGAAGAAGACGAGAGTAGTTGAGAGATTGCTTGAGAGAGGAAAGTGAACATCAAGAAGGGCATGATTTCCAAGAGAGCTAGGGTGCAAATCCCAAGGAGGAATTTTCTGTTTTGATTTGCAGCAGTGTTATTTGTTGGGACAGGTCGTACTGTACGGATCCGTACATGTCGTACAACAGCATTCTTGAGGCACAAAAATCGAGGCAAGCTTGGGCATGGTTTTCGAGGCATCCTTGAAGAATTTTCTGAAGGAGGATGGTCGTATAGAAGAGAAGGTACAGTAGCCTGTTGTGGCATGAATTTCAAGGTGCCGAATTTCAGCAAATCTGTACAACTGTACGAACTGTGGCACGGTTTTCAAGACAGATTTGTGTGGGATAGTTTTTTGCTATAAGAGGTATTTCTCTTGGCTGAAAAAGTGTTATTGATGTTGTTCTGAACTTTCCTGAAGAAAAATAATAATATCTCTCTCTCTCGTTTGGTTTCCCCACATTGGGGTTTTCCCTGGCAGTTGCCTAAATTTCTGTGAGTTATGGGTTGTTGTCCATTGTGCATTTCCGCTGCATATTTTTCTTAACAATGTGTATTTCTGCTTATAGAAATTTTTGAATGTGGGTATGCATTTCTGAAATTTAAGAAGACAGTTATCTCTAGGTTGCTAAGTGTTTGACAAAATGTGTGAATGAAATATTTCTGATTTTGTCATTAAAAATCAACATGGTATCAGAGCTTTGTCTCTGGCAGTGGGCAGTGTGATATTTGGGCAAAAGGGTGTGATTGTTTTCCTTAAGTTGTGACAGGGAATATGGCTGCAAGCATTAGATATGAGGATCAGTTGGATGGCATTTCCAACTACTTGCAGTGGAAGGTTCGTTTGTCAGTCGTTCTCAAGGAGAACAAGATCTATAGCTACGTTAGCTCTATTGTAGCAGCTCTCGCAGTAGATCCTGTTTCTTTGGACTTGCATGAGGTCAAGGAAGCCAGAGCTCAAAGGATTATTCCATATGGGGTGAAGGATCACCTTATCCCACACTTGGCTGAGAAAAAGACTGCCAAGGAAATGTGGGATGCACTTAAGAACTTGTTCGAGGCGAAGAACGAGAACCGAAAGATGGCCTTGAAGGATAAGTTGCATGATACCAAGATGGGTAAGGAGGAGAGTGTCTCTTCTTATCTTACCTGGGTGGCTCAAGTTAAATATGAGCTGGCAGTTGTTGGAGAGGTCACATCGGATTTTGAGTTGGTGAGGATAGCCCTAAATGGCTTCACCAAAGATTGGGAAGTCTTCGTGAAGTGCGTGGTGGGTCGTGAGCATCTACCAGATTGGAGCAGACTGTGGGATGATTTCACTCAGGAGGAGATCTGGGAAATATCTCAGAGCAATGATCAGAAGACAGACAGAGTTGATGAGAATGTTTCTCTTGTGGCAAAGAGCAAGAAGAAAGGAAGTTCCAGAAGGGACTTGACTAAAGTCAGATGCTTTTGTTGTAACAAGTTGGGGCACCTTGCCTCTCAATGTCCTGAGAGGAAGAAGAAGAAGAAGGAGTTAGAGGAGCCTGAGACAGCTGCTATAGCAGCCATAGAGGACTTTTCTTCAAAGTTCAATTGGGAATTTTCTTTGGTTACCCTAGTTTCCAGTGTCAGCAGCGGAGGATTCAGAGGTGATTTCAGATGGGTTGTGGATAGTGAAGCCTCTAACCACATGACGGGAATCTGGCGAGTATTCCCAGACTTCACAGAGATTGGTCCTAGTTGAAAGGTGGTAAATGAAGGTGGTATGGCAAGAGTTGTACGTGGATTTGGGAATGTTAGATTCCAACTCGAGTTTGGGGGACTCTTGGAGATTGATGGAGTTCTCTTTGTTCCAGGGTTGAGTGTTAACTTTCTCTCAATATCAGCCTTGCAGGATGTAGGATATTGCGTATTGTTCAAGAGGAACCATGTCTTTATCTACAAAGAGGGAGTGGATCCAGTAGAGCTGCAGTTGATTGGTAACTGGGTGGATAGGTTGTATATGTTGAGAGGACAGCCTATGATGCGTGATTCAGCGTCGGATGAGGAGAGTGAGGAGGCTTTTGAGACTGCAGTGGCACCAAGGTATCAGTATTGCATTCTAAGAGAAGAGAGTGAGTCTCTTCTGATCATTGGCAGAAGGCTTAGCCAGGTTGATCGAACTGATGCTCAAGATGAAGTGAGCTCAGGCTTCCGGGAGGTTGCCAAAAGAAGATCTTCTAGTTCGAGTTCTGTGCATGTGTTGCAGATGGCTCCAGGTTCAGAGAGAGCTCCTACAGAGCACAGTGTGATGGAACCAAATGATGGAGATGGCAACGAGTACATTCCTCGTTAAGAGGGAGTGTTGAAATATAACAAGGGATGTCCTCATTCATGTTTTTGTGTTTTGTCATGGGGAGGACATAAAGTCATAATTCCTAGATATGTTTTATTTGTAAAGTGACTTTTTAAATAAAGTGTTTTTATAAAGTGAATGTACTTTATAACTTAAAGTGATTTTAAGTTGTGGGACCCAAAAAGTATTTAATGAGCATTTATTACTTATTTTGTAATTAATGAGGAGCATTAAATATGAGCCCTCATATTAGAGTTATGTTAGCCATTAGATTGAGTTGGTTATGTAAGTTAGGGTTTCTTGGGAAAAGAGAAAAGTACATATACATGCTTAGGGATGTGAGAAGAACACACTGGAGAAGACGAGAGGAGTTGAGAGATTACTTGAGAGAGGAAAGTGAACATCAAGAAGGGCATGATTTCCAAGAGAGATAGGGCACAAATCCCAAGGAGGCATTTTCTATTTTGATTTGCAGCAGTGTTATTTGTTGGGACAGGTCGTACTGTACGGATCCATATAGGCCGTACAACAACATTCTTGAGGCACGAAAACCGAGGCAAGATTGGGCATGGTTTTCGAGGCATCCTTGAAGAATTTTCTGAAGGAGGATGGCCGTATAGAAGAGAAGGTACAACAGCCTGTTGTGGCATGAATTTCAAGGTGTCGAATTTCAGCAAATCCATACAGCTATACGGATTGTGGCATGGTTTTCAAGATAAATTTGTGTGGGATAGTTTTGTGTTGTAAGAGGTATTTCTCTTGGCTGAAAAAGTGTTATTGATGTTGTTCTGAACTTTCCTGAAGCAAAATAATAATATCTCTCTCTCTCTCGTTGGGTTTCCCCACATTGGGGTTTTCCCTGGCAGTTGCCTAAATTTCTGTGAGTTATGGGTTGTTGTCCATTATGCATTTCCACTGCATATTTTGCTTAACAATGTGTATTTCTGCTTATAGAAATTTTTGAATGTGGGTATGCATTTCTGAAATTTAAGAAGACAGTTATCTCTAGGTTGCTAAGTGTTTGACGAAATGTGTGAATGAAATATTTCTGATTTTGTAATTAAAAATCAACACGAATTCTCCTGCCACTTCTTTGTTCTTTTGAATCCTATGCTCATCATATGGAAACTCTATATCCTTGATGTTTTCATCTAGCTCCATGTCTTCAAGAAGTGTGTCCTCGTCGGGTATGGGCTCCTCTGCTCCCCGTTGATTATTTTTCCTTTTCCTCTTACTAGTTATTGGTAATTTGGGGGGTTTTCAATATTATTTTTGGTATGATGAGGATCATCTCTGTCATCTGAATTCTCAGTCAAATATTTTTATTTCTCTTGCAAAACAGTTTGGGGATTTTGCTTGGGTGTGTGGCTTCGCCAAGAATAACTTTGAGACTTTGTATTCTTTTCACTAATAACCCTTCCATGATAACGATGTGCTTCATTTGTATTGATAATAATCTCAAGATCTGCAATTAAAACTTCTTCAGAGTTATTGTCATCATTTTATTCTTCTCCATATATGCAAGTATTTATGTATGACGCATTGAAACCTACAGAGACCATATGATTCATAAACCATTGTTGGGGGTCAAACCCCTTCACTTGATTTGCTAATTTAATATTATACTGATCGAATTGAGTTGCAAATTCATCAATCTTTGAAGCTCTTTTTAATGAAATCTCGCCAACTTTCCACAACAATGGAATGAAGTGCCTTTTATTCCTTTGATAAAAGAAATTATCCAAGATATGTATTGTCTAAAGACTTCTATCAATAATATCTTATCAGGTACATAAAATTGAAGATAGATTGGGGATTCCCGAGAGAAATAGACTATGATTATGCTATATCATGCATTTGATTAAAAAATTCCTCTTTTGTCTAAGAATGTTGTCGCCTCCAATGATAATCTTGAAGTATTGTTTCCAAACATAATTTTTTTGAAAGAAGATAGAAAATAATCATAAACTTCGTAAAAGTGGTACATCGCTTTTTGCTTCCACAAAGCAGGATACCAAGTATGAATTGGGTCTGTCTTGGAATCAAATTGTCTTGACAAATACAATCCTTGAAATACACAACAATATATGATAGTGAAGACCAAATACGTAGACATAGAAAATTTATTATCTTTCTTGAAACTTGATAGTTGAAATGATATCTCAAAAGATATAATTTTATACTAGTTGAAAATTCTCTTTCCTTGAACAAAATAATATAAAATTTAGAGAGCTAAATGATGGATAGTAGCAGTTGACTCGTGTCCCAATACCCTAGAAAGAATCCAAGCCATTTCTTTATAAGGTTTCTTCAATTGACTAACCTGTATCACTGACAAATCCTCCAGCATTGTTGTCGGGCCTTCAAGACATTGTAGTAATAAATCCCTGCTACCATTTTTATCCCTAATGAAGTTATTGGCTTCTTCAACCTTGAAGGTTGTTGTTGGCTTCGGTAACTTGAGAATTTAGCTGAAAGTTGATGGCACCAAAGAGATTCGAGACTATCCATTCAATTTGATAATTCTCTGGCCTTTCTCATAGTTGTTTGTGCACCATATTACCAGTTCTTTTACATCAAAGACCTCTGGAATGCATCTTGCCTTTGTGATCCCTGATATCCATATATCATCAACATCCCTTTCTCTAGGCGGTAATGTAGAATAATATTTGTATGCTCTTGACTAGTGGTATTTTGAATCCTCTCATGCAAATGTATTTAGTGTCTCTCCACATAAGCTTTCTCTTGTTCTCGCCATCTTTCTTAAGAGTTAGCCAAGCATGCACAATCTTTTTGGAATAGTGAAGTAATTATTTCTTCGTATTAACCACTAGAACTCTTATTTTGAAAGAGTGATTTGGAGAATTAAATTTGAATTTATGAGAAGGGTATTGAGAAAACCACCATTAATAACAGTGCTTTATTACTTAACCATCTGTCGTTTCACTTAAGATATGCATTAAATGTTTCTTGGTGAATTTGACAAGGAACGAGGATTCACGATGGAGCGGAGAAAAGGAATGTATACAAAGAATTGAATGAAAGAGGTCCTCTTTCGCGGTTTCATGAGATGCTTTGAAATATGACTTAGTGTAGGATGGAAAACGGATGGACGAACAAAAGAGCACTTTTCAAAGTAGTGCGACAAACTCTGCTTCCACGATTGAACTTAAAATACTAAGTATGGAATACAACATCTCAATAAAAATGGCTAAGTACCAAAAGCAGACGGATAGACTTGTGATTACAATTGGAGAAGTGATGCATGCCCCTGGACTCGCCGTTCCGCAAAGAATACAAGAATATGAATAAGTGTTGGTGCAAATTGTGTGCAGCGAAAAAGAGCATTATATTTTGAGGACAACGAAAGTTAAGGTAGAGGTCATGAAGTCGTCCTGGATCAATTTTTTTCTAAGTATGAAGTATGATACACAAGAAAGATGTTTATAACTTAGAGAATTTTAAGGTCAACAACTGGCTCCAACAATGGGAAAGTAACCCCCTGTGGGTTACTTAAGAATCCAGAATCTCACCTATTGGGTATGGAGTTAGTGTAAGAAGAGAAAATATAAAATAAAAGAAAATGTATAGAAGGAAAAGAAATAAAGTTATGTACAAATGAGAACAAAATTGATTAGGCAAAGAAACTCTTGAGATGTTGGCCATTGACTGGAAACATCTACATTGTCCCTTTCATGTTTCTGAGTAAATAAGAGTTATAACCCAAGATATTTTCAATAGTATATGGGTCAATCCATAACGCCTCAAATTTTGTATGCAAAGAAGCATTTCCCTTTCCTTTGTTCCAAAATAGTACCACTTGCCCCTTTTGAAAATCTTTTGTTGTTGCGCTCTGATCGAAATATTTCTTGATGGTTTGTTTTCTCTGATTCATTTTCTTTAATGCTTCAACTCATTCTTCCTAAAATATCATCAACCGATTGTATGTTATGTGTAAAGGAGAGACTTCCTCTACATCTTCAACATTCGCAATGTATGTCAAAGCATTCAGTTCCATATTAAGAGGCATTCTTGCTTGTTTTCTATACATCAGTGTATATGGGGATATTCCAATGCTATCCTTTAGTGATATTATGTTTTGCCATAATAAATCTATCAATTTCAAATGCCGATTTCTTTGATTGAGATCAATAGTTTTCTTGAGGATTTGGATCAGAGTCTTATTTGTAGATTCAACCAAACCATTTCCTTAAGGATAATAGTTTGATGATTTCCTCGTTATAATACCAAATTCTCCCCAAAATTCGGTAAACTTTGACCCAATGAATATTGATCCATTATCTATGATAAAAAAAATTGGAACTTCGAACCTTGATAAAATATTTTCTTTGAGGAATTTTATGTGCTCGTCTGAATCAACCTTTTTCAATGCCACTGCTTCTTTCCATTTTGTAAAGTAATATGTAGCTTTGAGAATATATGAATACACCAACTGTGGATTATCTGAAAAATACCTTTGAAACTCCTCACCACAGAAATTTGAAAACATGTCCATGTTAGGAAGGGGATAATTATCTTTAATGTTGGCTTTGTTCAAGTCTCGAAAATCAATGCATAAATGAATTTATTCACTTTTATTTCTTACGGTGATAGGGTTCGACAACCATTTTGAACACATAATTGGGAATATTATTCCATATTTCCTCAATTTCTCCAACTCTATTTTCACCAGGGGTTTCAATTTTGAATTTATTATTCTCAGTTTTTGTTTCAATGGCTTCATTCCTTCCTTTAACAATATGATATGTTGTGTTAGCACTCTGTAAATTTATTCGTCTAATAAAAAAAATGACAGAGGTAACCTACAAAGCACTTTAGAGTTGGGTACTAGCCTGCTCGACTCAGAGAGGGATCTCTCCTGTCACTTGGTCTTTAACAGGTGAATTTTCTTTAACAAATCAATGGCTAGGTTTTGTTGCTTTGAAGGGTTTTTTATGATTTTGCTGGCAAGGAAGAGGAGGGACACCTAGGGCTATGGAGTCAAAACTCATGAAAATGAATGGAAGCACTGATTGGTCGATGGAACTCACCAAAGGATAAAGGCTAAATGAGGTGATGAATCTGAGTTATAAATTGAAATTTGCAGAGTGTAAGAAGAAAGGAAAAACATATAACTGCATTAGAGCATTAAATAAATGAATTCTAACTTAGTTAGGAAGAACTTAACACAGTTTAAATTGCTTAAGCCAAGAGCATCACAAGATGAATTCTGGGCCCTTTAACTATCCAATTTAAACAGAAGACAGAGAAAATGGAATTTAAGCACACGAGAAATACATATGAAGAAAGAAGACGAAACTCAGATCACCACCATTAGAATCTTTTCATGGAAAATTCAGGACATCTCCATGTGCATTCTATTCAGATTCAGAAAATTACATTCAAGTCCCAAATAGCTAAAATTGTGCCCTTGCACTTCTGCCAACCTCTAATACATTTGAAACTCCTAATATTTATACAATCTGATTTTCTTCGATTTTAAACCAGTTACAATGATAAGAAAGAAATGTTTCAGTTTTGAAACCAATTACAATGATAAGAAATAAATGTTTTGCTTTTGAAACTGATTGCAATAATGAGCAAGAAAATGTTTGTTGATCCAGATTCTAGCTCCTCCGGCATTTCGGTCCCTTTCTTCACCACTTGTTCTACTATTGAGGTTATGACGGGATCCATGTTAATGATGAAAAATACCTGGCAATGAGCGGAAATGGCACGCAGTTGGTGTACTGTTGAGTTGCAGGTGGAAGATGATGGTCGTGTCAAGGTTCCAATGGTCCAACGTTCAAAATAATAATAAAATAAAATAAATGACTAAAGGTCCCTTTATACTTTTCTATTTTGTGGGGGCGCGAGGAAGTGGTTTTGAGGTAACCCACCTTTTATCCCACAATGCACCTAGTGATGCCACGTACCCCCGAGAGAAAATCGTGGTTTAAATTGCGGGACCACTCTTCAAAATTAAACACCGTGCAGCTTCGCCCCTGAAAACTCTCTCGGTCGTTGATCTTGAGAGAAGGTACGTGGCAACAAATACCACAGTTTAGAGACTGGGCACTCTGAAAGGTTGGAGAGTATGGACAACCCCGAACTTCTGAAACCCGGAGTTCCGTAATAAATCCTAGTCGTCGGTTGTTGAGAAACCATGGACCGTCAATCCACCCCACTTCGCGAGTTTTCCAATTCATAACTTCAGGAGATTGTTGTGATGTGCATTGGAAACCGCTAAAGTAAGGAGTCCCGAAGCTCCTATCCACCGTATATTTTAATAGAGAATGTGGACCGTAGATCTACAGTCCTCCATAAATTCACTAGTTCAAGGTTCTGTGATGTTTGTGATGTGCAGAAATGGAAACCTCTAAAGCTCCACGATATTTCGGACCCGATCGGCTTAGAGCTCCTGCCAGATCTATCCCTCCCCCACCATATTCAGCCCCTTTCCCAGTTTATCATGCTTCCAAACCAAATTTAGCGATCTGCTAGATTTTGAAATCTTGATTTTGCATAATAAAATTTTAATGGTGACTAACATGTTGGAATAGAGATCTATAATATGCTTTCAAATCATTGTAAGTCCATGCGAAAACATCAAAGGATTCTTTGAACAAGGAGGTATATTGATCAATCTATTTTTTCATACAACCAGTCCTAATATTTACATGTTTTGGAGATTCTTCAATCCCAATATCTATTTTTGAGTTTCTTGCACTTTTCGGGTGGATGCTTCTTCCTTCAAATTTGGCATTCTTACTTGATCATCTCTCATGAAAATAGACTCAAATTTGACACAATTTTTAGAAATTAGTACATAATCATCAAGGCTTTCATCTATGTCACCGAGAAAATCAGCCCGTTGTTCATCATTTTCAAATATTTGCAAATGATCTTGATTATCAGGTATTGATGGCCTAAAAATTCTCTTGACTTGAAAAGTATTATGATTCTAAAAATCATCAGGATTAAACAAGGATGCAGCCACTGCCAACGAGTCTGCCTTTTGATTTTTTTCCTTGGGAATGAATGAGTTGAAGGAATTCATTAACTTATTTACTCTTTTGGCATGGAGTATTAATTGTTCTTTTTTTATCTTATATTTCTTCGTGGTGTGATTTATGACAAGTTCAGAGTCACCAATTATTATCAAATGTTCAATCTTCATTTGAAGTGCAAGATTCATTCCTTATATTAATGCTTCACATTCAGCCTCATTGTTTGTACAAGGAAATTTGAACCTGATAGCATGTGGATATATCATTGAATTGGGACTTTTGAACACAATTCCTACTCTACTCTCTGAGCTGCAACAAGCACCCTCAAAAGACATCTTCCAAAATCCTTCAGAAGAAATTTGTACTTCTTGTTTTGAAATATTTGTCTTCTTTAGGTCAAGAACAACATAGTTTCCTATATCAAATTAAACTGAATAGTGATAGAGGATTGCAACTCGGAGCTCTGCGTTTTCTCACCCGACGAACTAGGGTTCTGCAGAATCTTCGCGGTGTCGGGGTCTAGCAAGGGCCCCAATGGGGCTTTCGCCACCCAACGGAGGAGGGTCGGTGAGCGGCTCTTACAGACAAGTTACAGCAGGCGGCGCGGAAGCAGAGAGGACCAATAGGCTGGCCTTTGAGCCGCCGCCAGACATATACTCAGCAATATGGGAGGAAGGCGTGTCCAAGGACCGAGAAATGGAGATCGACCCTGAAAAAGCAGCCTCAATCCCCACAGCGACCGCTCCCTGGAAACCTGGTAAGTGTATCCCACTAGCTCCACAAGCCCCCAAATATGTGATTAGTTCTCCACGCATTGAAGAGCAAAAACAATTCATGAGAGATTACACCCTTGTGGGAAAGTTTTTAGGGATTTGGCCCTCAGAGCGAGATCTGATCCGTTGGATCCAGTACTGGTGGAAACCCAAGGGTCACTATGAATTGCAGCTAGGATCCAAAGGATTTTTCACAATAATCTTCTACAATCTTGAAGATCGTAACCGTATCTTTGATGGAGGACCATATTTTTTCAACTCAGCAGGCCTCTTCCTGTGCTTCTGGACGGAGAAATTCAGCCCTGAAAAGGAAGACTTTGCTCATGCGCCTGTATGGATCAGATTATACTCCCTCCCACAAGAGTTCTGGCTTGAGGAGGTTCTGGCGGGTATCGGTAACACCATTGGCATATATGTCAAATCGTCTGAGGCAACAAAGAAGCGACGTTATACCTCATATGCTCGCATCTGTGTATCTCTGAATATAACTAAG
The DNA here is from genome assembly GCA_009831015.1 of Picea engelmannii. Classification (NCBI taxonomy): domain Eukaryota; kingdom Viridiplantae; phylum Streptophyta; class Pinopsida; order Pinales; family Pinaceae; genus Picea; species Picea engelmannii. The sequence goes on along the minus strand of ML798665.1, from coordinate 62,668 downwards.
GTGCTACCTGGCTCCATCATATTGGAATATCAAGATGAGGACTGGACCCAGACCATTGATTATGAGCATATTCCATTTCGCTGCCGTAGGTGTCATGAGCATGGACACTTGTTTAGAGAATGCCCCCTCAACACAGCTCCAAAGGAAGGCAACCCAGACAGCAACAAAGACAAGGACGGCTTCATTCAACCCACAGGGAAACAACGACCAGGAGGCCGAAGACAATCAGCCCAGGTAAGTAAGGACCCGTCCACTAGCAACAGATTTACAGCTCTGCAAGACCAACCTGAAAACCCTGCAGATCATCCACCACCAAATGAACCACCGCCGGCTACTGGATCTCAAAATGCCAAGCAAGGGGAAAACACAACCCCTCTGAGCAAGGAGCCTGAAATTGCCCCCCCAAGCGGGAATCAGGAAGCACACAACCCTGGGGACGTAGAGAACGGAGAAATGGAAATGGAGCTAGAAGAGCCTGATCTAGCAGGGGTCGATCTGGAACATCTTGAGCATGCTTACAGACAACAAAAACTTTTTACCATCCCCCGAGATCAATTACGAAAAGTGCATAAGGTATACCTCAACTCCTCGGCTGGATCCACGGCCAGAGCCACTCAAGGGCTAGGAATCCAAAGTAACCAATCAAAGAGCACCGGTAAAACCCAGAAAGATGAGAAGAGAAGAGGGCGGAAGTCTACCAACAAACTTATTCAAGAAATTGGGCACTTCATGGTAAACTCAGGGCAAATCCACCTGATCTCGGATAGCTTTCCTCCCCTCCCCACTCCCTCGTCATCATGAAGATTATTTCCTGGAACATTAGAGGTCTTAATGGGCGTAGCAAGCACAAATTGCTACGCGATCTGATCATGGCAGAAAAACTTGATATCGTCCTTCTGCAGGAAACCAAATGCGCCTCAGAAGATGTGGATAAATTACTCCCCTACTGTTCGAAGTAGGGCGCAGCTGTTGCGGTAGACGCCACAGGCACAGCAGGGGGACTAGCCATCCTCTAGAATACAAACTCAATAATGCTCGAGAACTTCCTGGCTACACGAGGATCCATCACTACGGACTACAGACTCATTGGTTCCGACCAACCAGGACACTTAACCAATGTCTACGGTCCAGCCACTACAGGAGAAAAAGYAGCCTTTCTTCGRAACCTAGACTTCCTCGCCTCCTTACACCAGCACAAMAAATGGATTATAGGAGGTGATTTTAACATAATCCRCAATCTGGACGAGAAAAGAGGGGRATCAAGAAGATTGGAACAAGAAACTAGCAACTTCAACAGTTTCAWAGATACTCACAACCTTATCGACCTGGATACTATTAATGGCATCCATACTTGGACAAATAGAAGATCTGGMACACATYAGATCGCTTGCAAGCTCGACCGATTCCTCATCTCGGAATCCCTCATGATGGAYGRCCCAGGCATGGAAGCCTCAATTCTGGACATYCCRGGATCGGACCACTGGCCCATTCGGCTCTGGATAGATCTCCCAACTGCAAYAKGAAGGAAACCTTTCAGATTTGAGCAGTTTTGGCTCGACCACCCGGATTTCCAAGCCAACATTCAGAAATGGTGGACGGCAGCCGAGATAACTCAAGGCTCCAAAATGTACAKATTCCAAMAAAGACTAAAAAATCTCAAACAATCACTCAGAGTCTGGAATAAGAACACTTTCGGTGATATCTTTGCATCCCAAAAGCATTTAGCAGACCGCATGAGTGAAATCCAGAAGCAAATTAGAACCCAGGGGCTTACCACTGATTTAAAGGAACAGGAACAAGTTGTTACCCAACAACTAGCAGCCGGGAAAAAGCAAGAAGAAATCCTCTGGAAGCAAAAGTCCCGCATTCGATGGCTCAAGGAGGGAGACCGCAACACCAAGTTCTTCCATAGAACAACTATTCAAAGACGGCATACTAATAGAATCACAAGCCTGATCTCTGACAATGGGGAGCCCCTTCATTCACATGAGGATATGGAAGCAGCTCTGGTTGGGCATTATCAAAACCTCCTCACCGAACCGATCCAAGACAGGCATGAAGCCATTGCCAAAGTAACCCAACATGTCCCCTCCTTGGTCACGAGGGAACAAAACCTCGCCCTCCTACGGCCTATCTCACTTGAGGAAGTAGATCAGGCGCTTCAGGACACACCCAAATGTAAAGCTCCAGGACCAGACGGCTTTACCAGTGACTTCTTCCATCACTGCTGGCCAATGATCAGGCACGAGGTTTGGGAAATTCTTGAAGACTCCCAAGCCTTCAGGCAGATTCTAAAAGCGCTAAACTCAACTTTTTTGGCTCTCATTCCCAAAGAGGGACAGGCGCAGCATCCTCAACAATACAGACCTATCGCGCTCTGCAACATAATATATAAACTCTTAACGAAGGTCATAGCCAACAGACTCAAACCCATCTTACTGACCATCATCTCTCTAGAGCAATCAGGATATGTTGAAGGCAGGCAAATAATGGACAGCGTCATACTGGCTCACGAAGTAATCCACTCTCTACAGAAAACCAAAACTCCAGGTATGCTTCTTAAACTGGACATCTCCAAAGCCTTCGATAAGCTGAACTGGGATTATATGCGTGCCATGCTCATCGCCTTTGGTTTTGACCAAAGCTGGGTCACCTGGATTATGAACTTGACTTCTTCGGCTTTCTTTTCTATTCTGGTCAATGGCATCCCTTCCCGGACCTTCTCTCCTTCCAGAGGTATCAGGCAGGGAGATCCGCTCTCCCCCTTCCTCTTCATCATCATGGTTGAAGGCCTCGGTCGTTCCATCCGAGCTGCAGTCGATGGAAACCGCTTAAAAGGCCTACCCTTGCACGGCATTTCTCCTCCCATCTCGCATAGTCAATTTGTGGATGATTCGCTCCTAATGGGCACCCCCACAGTTCATGAAGAAAACGCCCTTCTCGACATTCTCCAAGCCTTCGCCGATGCTTCAGGACTGGAATGTAATAAGGAAAAATCCCAAATCTTCTTCTTCAACACGCCCCCTCCAATCCAATGCCACATCACTGAAATCCTAGGTTTCAGAAGGAGCTCTCTTCCGTCCAAATACCTAGGTATTCCCCTTATAGATAATGCTCTTCTCAACTCCTCGTGGGAGAATCTTCTCTCCTCCTTTGCCAAAAGGCTCTCCTCCTGGACCCTCTGAGTACTCAATCTACCTAGCCGCCTAGTCCTCCTTAGAAGCGTCCTTCAAGCCCTACCGATTTACTACTTCTCGGCGATGGCAGCTCCAAGACATGTCCTCTCTTCCATTAGAAACCTCCAAAGGAACTTCCTTTGGCAAGGCTTCAATACTGGGAAGAAGATCGCTCTGGTCAGTTGGGACAAGCTTTGTCGGCCCAAATCTCAAGGGGGTTTGGGACTGCGTGATCCCCTTATTCTAAACAAAGTTCTCACAGCCAAAATCTGGTGGCGGTGGCTTAAGAAACCTCAGGACCTCTGGGCCAAATTCTGGTGGAAAAAATACACGCCACACGTTGCAGAGGCAAATCTCATAAGGTGGGATGGAGACGGACCGGGATCATTGATCTGGACAGCGGCCAGGCAGAAAAAACAGGTGGTCACCAGAAATGCTTTCTAGGAAATTCGAAATGGGGAAACGACCCTCTTCTGGCAGGACTCCTGGCAAAAATGGCCCATTTTAGCCAACACAGACTGGGCGGAAGAAATATCCCCAAGAGCTACTCTGGCAGGTCTGAACAGAGTGGTTGACTACTGGCAGGACAATTCTCCTAAAGACAAGTGGTGCAAATGGCACCTGAACAGGGAACGCATGGAGCTGGACGCACAGGTGGACATTGAACCATGGTAGGAGGAGATGTCCAAAAGGAAAATAATCAAGCTAGAAGGAGAGGATATTCTTCGCTGGGGACATCGCCCAAAAGGCACCTTCAATACGCAAGAAGCCTAACAACTCCTGACCCAGATCAATCCCCCTCCTACCATTGAACTCTGGCGCAAAATCTGGGGGCTTAAGCTGTAAGGTAGCTAGAGAGGTAGTGGGGAGGCCCAGAGGGCCCATAATGATAATAGTGGAGGTCATTCAATGTAAGGTGGACTAGGTCCACTATATTATTAAATAAGGCCCACTATGGTAGTTAGATATAATAAATGTAAGAGG
>ML798665.1:37512-53710 GCA_009831015.1 Picea engelmannii | reverse complement strand
GTGAACAGGAGAGGATCCCTTCCATAATAGGATCCATTGTATGGTGTTTCCCTACCTCAAGGGTTTGGTAATAATATTGTGTGGTTTCTTCTATCTTGCTTGTGGATCTATTGTGTATTCAGTATTTGTGGTGATTATATTTGCAGATCTGGTTTAGGTACTTAACATAAGCACTAGCCCAAAGTCACTATTTTTCTATGGCTTATCTCCCACTCTAGCATACTCACTTGGGACAATCTCTTGAAGAGAGGTTTTATAGGACCCTCCATCTGCCTACTGTGCGAAAGTGCAGAAGAGACCATGAACCACCTCCTGAACTCGTGCTCCTACACAACCCAACTCTGGGATCAAGTGGCCATTACCATGCGCAAGTCATATCGGCAAAGAGAGAGTGTTATTGACACCATTGCAGACTGGAGAGATCATGCGTTCCAATCCCCCCTCCTCAATCGGATCTGGCAACTCCTTCCAGGATTCATCCTCTGGCATATTTGGAAAGAGCGGAACAGAAGGGTCTTTCGAAATCTCTCGCAACCTTGGCAATCTTGCTGGCATCAATGTCATAACCATATTCTGGAAACCATCTCTCTACAGCATTGGACTGATGACAAGGGGGGCAGCACTCCCTCTGAACTTACAATCCTCCAACATTGGCAACCCCTCCCTCTTCCCCCTCCCTCTCTTCCTTCCCCTTCCCCCCTCCACGCCCCGAGCCCCTCGTCTTGGTCCCCTCCACCTTTCCCTTTCATCAAACTCAACTTCGATGGTGCTTCTAAAGGCAATCCAGGAGCGGCGGGTTTTGGAGTAGTCTTTCGTGACCACCTTGGCCAAATTCTCTTAATCACCGCAGGCTACTTGGGGCACTCAACAAATAACGCAGCAGAGCTCTCGGGAATGATTCGAGGTCTGCAACTTGCAAGAGAACATGGGTTTCATAATTTGGTAGTGGAAGGCGACTCACAGATCATCATTAATGTACTACAGCGCATCCTAAATGGAGCGAACCAGGACAAAGTCATGCCAAGAAGGAGGCTCTCACATGGTCTACAACTGCTTACCAACCTATTGATACCTACTCAGGAAATCATCCCATCCCATGTTCGAAGGCAGGCAAACCAAGTTGCAGACGAGCTCGCTAATATAGGAACCACCTGGACGGGATCGGATCTCCTTTGCATCTCTACGCTGGAACCGGAGCACCCTACTCTTCAGCACTGCATTCGCAAGGCAGCTACAGTTGACTCGCCCCCGATCGGGGTGGTATTGCGGTCCACCTGGCAGGTTGTGGGCACGGGAGGAGGCCAGCGGAGCACGGAGCCATGTGCTCGGCTCGTGCCTGCGGCAGCTACCACCCCAGGGCATTAAATTGCATTCAAGGATGATGGGAGGGGAATTAATCCCACCCCCCTCGATCCCCTCTATGCACCGAACCATGCAAACTTCTTTTGGCATTATCGCTTGGGTGTGTGGCTTAGACTCTGGTCCTGCGATTTTCATGGTTTCTCGGGTGATTTTCATACTCCACCTTGGCTCTGCAGACCTTCTGCAGAAGCCGAGCTTTTTTATGCCGCGTCATCGTATGCGCCCTCGTAGGGGCTCCCCCTGGCATCCGCGACACCCTCGCTCCTCCTCGCCCTCCGGTTCGCCCACCCCAAGTTCTCGCTATGCAACCTTAGTTGACACCTCCTGGACCCAGGCATGGCACTCTCCCCCCAACTTGCCCTCCTCCTCTCCCCCGCCGTCGTGCCATGGCCGACCCCGTCACAATCCAAAAACGCCCTCTCCCTTTCTGCCGCGTGAACACTCTGCTTTTCTACAGGATCTTGTTTTTGAGCTCCGGGACGGTGTGAATGACCTCCAATTCAGGGTCCAGCAAATGGAAGGGAGACTCTCTATCCTTCTTCAGCTCTTAGCCACTCCCCCTCCAGCCGCTCCAGAGATTTCTAGCGACGCTCCTGAGAAATCCAGTGACAATGCAAGCAGCTACCAACAAGCCACCACAGGGAAAGGTCGGCATTTTGATGGGACGGTAGTTTCTCCAGAGCCCATGACCACTCTCGTGCGGGAGGAGCCTTTGGAAAACTCTGCAGGAGAGAACGACGTGGTTGTCTGGGCAATGGCAGCCGAGGAGAAGGAAGATGAATGACGTGGCAGTTTCGGCATCCAGGTGCACGAAGATGAGCGCAACAAAGCTACGGACATGAATTGGATTGTCGGCGGGACAGTTATCACAGAGGAACCTCGGCCTGGCCCCCTGCCTGAGTATGTTCCAGACTATACAGTGCTTGTTCCTTACTTTAGCTCTAGTGGCTCTCATGGTTGAAAATAGTTTAGTTTTTCACTAGCTCTGTTAGAAATTTTGTTACTTCTTATATACGGTTGGCTGAACTAGTTTCTCCTCACGGAGAAGTTCAGTAATTACAACTGCATGACTTAGCAAATGTACTCTTGATCCTGGTTCTACGAAGGACTCTTATATAATACAAAAACTTACTTACAAAAAAAAAAAAACATAGTTTCCTATATTGACAATAATATAATCTTACATTAATTCACTGTCTTTTTTCTTGAAAGAAAATGGTTTTCTTGGTTCTCGAGGAACTCTAATCATTGTTCTATCTTTATTTGACAACATCATGAAACTCCCATCGTTCATGATATACCATCCAATCAACGAGGACCAATCTCTCCCAATAACTATTCCATATGTTGGAGGAAGATCCACTACTATGATTGTGAAGACAGTTGTGATATGTCAGGAAAAACTTATCCAAGCATAAAAGTCTTCAATCTCTCCATATGTCAGGACATTTCTTGAGTCAAAGGAATAGATACTCTCCCCAGTTTCATAATACTTGGTAGAACTCGTCCCAAGTGCTTCCATTATTGATAATAGCATGATCTTATTTGTTTCTCCAATGTCGATCAAGCAATTATCAAGTACCACATCATGATTTTCTATTGTAATATAAAAAGGTGGGACTCTTCCTTTCGGTCTTGGTATCCCCATTTTGTGGATAACTAAGGAGATCATGTCTTGAGGCCCTTAGGTTGTAGATATGGAGTGTCGAGAGACTACATGACAAACAATACCCTTTGCAGAGATGAAAAACCCACTCACCACCACAGATGGTCACAGGTTTACAAATGGCATCCACCACACCAGTTGGCTTCCGGAAGGCAGTGGGCCTTGCTCCATGAGGTACAAGTCAGTATTATGGTGAGCACCATTTCAATACCTAATCCATTTGATTATGTTGTCTATTAGATTGCTCTAGATTTCATGATATGTGCTTGGACATTATGCCTTTTGCCATGCCTCACCTTGATGGTTGACATTGTACCCTAGTAAGTGGCCTTCTTTGGGAATGGGTTTGCGACTGGGAAATCCCTTAATAAGGCCATCGTACCATTCCCGACCATATTTACCATTTTCCATAATTATTCCCCTTTGTTTCCTTATCTCTTGGGATTTTACGATGTACTGACCCAAGAAGGGGTTGTCCCTCATTCTATGGGAAGAAGGGGCTAAAGGACCAGAGGGGTTGGTGTTGGGTAAAAGATAAAATCCATATATGAACCTTCCAAATGCTTCGCCCAGGGATCACCCAAGAAAGCAATAAAATGCTTATCTTTGAATAAAAGAGGACCCATAATATAACAAAGAAATGCCTGAAAGGTATATTCAAGGATAGGAGGTCTCATCGCGAGTCAACCTATCACATCCATGGATATCTAGTGGTATGACATTGTCATTATATGGTCATGAAACTAGGGCAGTGACTCTCAGTTGCATGGCTGAGAGAAAGGGGGTCTCATCACGAACCAACCTTCTCATTTCCATTAGAAATTTGTGGGTGACATTACCGCCATCTGGTCACCACGCCAGGGTAGTGACCTTCAGCCTTTCCTTGTGCTAAAGACAATATAAACAAAGAAATATAAAAGGCAAATGATGGGCTTGGAAAAAGTGAATTGTGAATGAAGGTACCACACACCCTCTACAAGGGAACCCATGAATGAGACACTACGACCCCTAGTATGTCATGAGCCCTATGGCCATTGAGTCTTGACCCCATCCACCTCCTACACTCTACATAGATTAAAGAGGGACCTCCTGGAGGATCTCCTTGACCTAGGGAAATATCTACCCAATAGGACACCTCGTCAACCCTCCCATACTTAATCTTGACAAGTCGCATAGTGTCTTTGAGTTGTTAATTGTTTGCTATAGTAATCTTTGATGCAGATGCTTATATGGATTATTTATTGATTGGATCCACTTATCATGATGTTATGAAATGAGATCCTTGGAGGACATGTTCATTTATCTTTGCAGGACCTAGTTGGTGGACAGTTTTGGGAGAACAAGCCTATCTTGGGCTTCCATGGGCCTACAAGCCCACAGGTTGGATGCTAGGGGCCTACATGCCAGATGAGAGAGAGTTGACTTGGACGACCTTGATGATGACTTGGATGACCTAGCCCACACATTGCTTGCCAAACGATTTTCCCAGGAGGGGAAAGACATCCCACTTTTGTAAATGACATCATGATATTGGGGGCTAGGGCTTGGTGGTGAGGTGCCACTCATTTTCACTTGGAAATTTTTAAGATAAGAGGTTTTTCACCACAATGAGATCACTTAGATGCTTGACACATGGCCTTGGGATGACCTTCCATGCTTTTCCAACACCAACGACCTCCTCAAAGTGGCAAAACGTCCCCTAAAGGGGTGACATCATCCTAGATTAGGGTTTAATTTGTGCAAAAGATTAAATTTTAAGTGAATTGTTTAATATTATTGTGTTAAGGGGGAAAGATTAGGGTTATTGACCCCTAATATTTTGTTTTACTCCTTATTTTGTGGACAAGCCATGTTGACTAATTTTTGTATAAATAGAGATCATAAGATCTCATTTTGAATCATAATGTTGGATTACTGAGAGGGGGGGTGAATCAATAATAGAGAAATTTAATCCTTTTAAACCATATAATCCAAGTGTTATATCAATGAAGCATTATCATCCAATAAATGCAAAGTAAATAAGCAATGAACAAATGAAAAAACACACACATACACAGTACACCAGTGTTTTACGTGGAAACCCAAATCGGGAGAAAAACACAGAATGCTCTTTCTTATATGTCTTGAAGAATCACATTCATTGGAAGCACCAACTTCCTTTGTTTTCCATCTGCAACTGTAAGGAGGCTCCAACCCCATAGTTTCTCAGGCTACAACCTGAGGGAAGCTCCAACTCCCTAATTGTTTGGCTACAACAAAAAGGAGGCTACAACCCCCTATGTTCTCCGGCTACAACCAGATGATGGCTACAACCACCTGTCCTTGCCTCGTCCAACCACCCTAAAGTAGAAGTAGAATGATGGAACCACTGTCACACTATGACTGTGAGATATACCGATGTAAACCTATACCAATAAATCTGAACCATGCATCAACCATGCATCAACCTGTACCTCAACATGTAATCAACTTGTACCATAAACAAGCGCATCAACCATGCACCAACATGTACCAAACAACCTGTAATCAACCTGTACCATAAACAAGTGCATCAACCATGCACCAACCTGTACCAAACAACCTGTAATCAACATGTACCATAAAAAAGTGCATCCAACCATGTACCAAGTATGTACCAATCATGTATCAACTACTCATCAACTATGACTCATCAATATGTACCAACATCATCAACTATATACCTCATGTATGTGCCAACTCATCAACTACTTGTCTCAACCATGTACTCAACATGTACCCGAACCAAAATCCCTCATCAATTTCATCATCCAAATATGATTTGTAGCTCTGTAATAGACCTAGTGTATATGATCACATTTCTGCAAACCTTCCTTAACTTTAACAACAAGAGACTAGCATTTTCATCAAACTTTTCTTTAGTCCCACATGCCTAGTTTTGGATTAGTCAACAACCCTAACTTGAAGTAATCATAACTTTGTACCTGTAATGTATAACGATATGAAACTGATAAACAATGTTCTTCAGTGTGTTTTATGAAATTCCTCCAAGTGTCACTACTTGGAACCTCTCAGAAAATGAGTTATAGCAAAAATGGCACACCTTGTTGAATTTTGGCTTATTCTAGAGAACGACCTCGTAGAGCGTGCCCCGCACTGAATATTTTTTAAAATGATCTAAAAATATTACATAGCATACTAAAGAATTTACCCTAACCAACACTTTTGGTTTCACTGAATTTGGATCTGTTATGAATAAGTTATGACATTTTTACCCGAAACACCTGTTTTTGACTAGTTTCAGGACTAACCACAAACCCTATTTTCCACAGAGTGTAACTCCAAAAATACAACGACCCAAGAGCTGAATTTTTCACCACAGATACTTGGATATTTTTTCTCAATGGCATAGCAATTTCACAATCTGAATCATTATAGAAAAAAAATTTATAGTGAAAATGGTGAGATGACCTGTAAATAACATACCTTAGAAAGCACCATCAAAAGAATTTATCCTTCCTTGCATTTCGGCCTTCTTTTCTTCACCTTCCCTCAGAATTTTGGCATAGATATACTTGTTTACCTCAGACACCTATAGATATTCAATATTCTCAAGTGTATTTAAAATGAGAGAGCCTTGCCTCTTATTTATACTCTCCAAGTAGCTTCCTTAAAAACATCTTCTAGGTCACTTGGCCCCACTTTCGTTATTTTAGGGTTAACCCACTTCTAATTTATCCATTAAATTTATTATTGAAATAATTTGTTTTGTATTCACTTTGAATTATAATACACTCATTACTTCACTTTATTATTTACCTTTTAAAATATTTTTAACCACTTTGACTACTTTGACCTTTTGGGGCTTCTAGATGACATATGAGGGTCCTCCAACTTCGTAAGGCCATAAATCTCAAACCGTAAGGAGTTATGTGACGTTCCATGTACCACCATAAATGGAATTACATGTACTATCCATATAGAATAGTATTATCTGAAAATATATCATAAATCATATCGTTATCCATCAAACAAACTTGGGTCCATTACCCAAACCTGGGGTCTCCAACTTATCAGTGCCATAACTCTCTAACCGTGAGGAGTTATGTGACATTCCACATACCACTGGAAATGGAATGAAAAGAACTATCAATCTAGGATAGTTTAACTGACAAAGTCATTGTCCTTCATCTCATTATTCCACAATTAAGCATGGGTTCTCTTACTCTACAAAGTGTCATCCCGTGAGGACTTTCACCATAAGGGGACCACTTTGTAGTTCATCCATATCTACTTCTTATCAACCATGACAAGACAATAATGAGTCATATTTACATCAAACAATCTTGGGTCCATTACCTAAACCTTTGTGTTGTGGGGCTTTCTTCAAGGGTTGACATCAATGATAATTCAAATTAAAGGACAATAACCCATTTCTTTAGCTCCTTCAATATTTTCTAGAATTCTGCGACTTCCTACATCCACTATGCGACTTAAAGACGAAGAGGCTAATGATTTTCTGAAACAACATAAAGGAGGAGAAAGGTTTCTTGGCAACTATTTGGTCGATTAAGGCAGTAACCCTAGTGTTTCCAAGATTGAGGTAAATTCATTAAAATGCCCATATAAGGAATTTTCCTAGTTGTTTGCTCGTATTATTGGTTTTGAATCTACTACATCTCTACCAAGAAATATTATACATGTCCTTCATTTTTCCTTGCATGAAAACACCATCATAAATTGGAGCCACATTATTTCTAGTGAAGTTTCATTTTAGTTAAGAAATTTGAAAAAGGCCTGGAAATTGTGTAGGACATCTTACCTCATTTTCGTCATTTCTTACTGTCATGTATCTGAGGAATTGTTAAGGAATGCAAGGAACATTGATATCAATATGGAACCAGTTTATGCCTGGTATTCAATCTTGTATAGACACAAATCTTAGTATAACTTTTCTCCGGTTCACAATAATTTCATTTCAGAGTTCAAAAAATTGGTGTTTGGTCCTAGTACGTCAAAATTATCTCTTGAAGCCACTACCTTTCTCCCAGAGAAATAACTTTTTGAGACTACTAATGATTTTAGCATTATCAGGTTATTTGGGGATGAAGAAAAGCCTCTCCTTCTCCCATTTTATGTACCAAACAAACTTTTTATTAAGGAAATGTGGAGGTAGTACAAAATCTGGGCCCACTTCTTCAACAAGAAGAGTAAAAAGCAGTTCATACCCCTACCTTGGAAAATTGGAGAAATCGTTGTAAATCGTATAACCCATTTGGATGAACTAGCAAGACATCTTGACCAACTCAGCTTAAAAGAATCTGAACTTGTTTTTTTTTGTAAATAAAAAGGGGGCATTTCCTATTACTATGTTGTTATGATACAAAATGGCCACATGTCATCAGTCTGTCACATGTTCCGCCAAATTAGCGAAAATTGGAACAAGTGGCAGACCATTATACTTTTAGTCAAAAAAGTTATCTACCATCTGCACTTCCAATTGGAAACCAGAGTAGGTGGCGGATGTTTGTCCTTACATAACTATTCTAGGAATCTAAAGCAAACAAGCAACCTGAAAAAGAAAACAAGACTGTAAATCTGCAGCTTCCCAGTACAGAGAGATGGGCAAGAATTGTGCAAAGTACCAGTTGCAAAGAACCAGAAACTAATCATTGACACTTGGGGGTATGTCATTCATAGCTCTAGTGAGAGGGTCGTCACTGGGCTGGTGCACGAAAGGCTTCGCACAGGTTGAGCAACGCTAATTTTCCAGTGCATTCAAGAATGCGTCAAATAGAATGTCGATTCGCTGACTCATGAGGGTGTGTCAATGGAGTTGGTCTTCCATTTGGCTCCTGAGGTCAAAGATGAGCTCTAGATACTCGAGGATGAAGAGAGGTGGCAGAGATGGGCTGAACTCAAGGATTACAGTTAGCGATAGAGGCGCCAAGATTGGGTGGTTCTCCTGCGTGGTGCCAATGTTTGCAACCTTGACCACCTCTGCCTCTTCCCCAACTTTGTTGTTGTTGTCCTGGGTTGAAACTCTTGAATCCTCGTGGAGGAATTCCTATGGGAATTCCTCCTCAACTATGCAGGTGGTAGCCTGGGTGTTTGTGCTAGTTGTATTGAGGTTAGGGCGTTGTAGGTCATCTGGTATGGTGAAGAGGAGGAATTTCGGTGGAACCTTGATAGGTTCCTCTGAAATCACCTCCTTATCGTAGGCCATTAGTGGAGTCCTTGGCTTCTCTAAGCGTTGAGTCCTGACAATGGACATGGCTCTTTCCATCTATTGCAATCGTCTCTGTCAGGTGACATAGTTGTACCAGGTTGGTCTGTGTCTCGGCTTGCCCCTCTCCCTCAGCATGGCTAAGCTAGGAGGGCTAAGAATTCGTTGAATGACTGCCAAGAAAACCCACTACGCACTAATCTCGTTCTGAGAACAGGAAGGGTGGCAGAGCTCAAAGGAGAAATAGTGTCAGCCCAAGCCTAGCGAGAGATATAACCCCTGGGCAGACATGACCACTGTATGCACCCGTCCCCTGCAATTAATCCTTAGTGTTACCATTAACCAAACTCGAGGGAGTTGTCCTCCCATTCTTTGCAGATAGTAATGGTCACCCTTCATTCAAGATTGAGGTGAAGGGCAATGACCGACCATATTTATGGATGGAGTCCTGGGTGGGTTGCGTGGCCTCCCATCCCTACGTAGCACCCCATCCGGGACCAGATTATCTTTTCTGGCTAAGTCCAGACAATGATCTAATAGCCTGGTCTGTGGAGAGGTTTGTGCATTCTAGTGAATCAATTGATTCATATAATTCACTCCCTTGTTTGTCAAGAAATCAACTATTTTCTTTGCCTCTCTTTTCACATCGGAGGGGATAAGGGTGATATTGGGTTGTAAAAGGGATTTGAAATCTTCTAGCAATCCTGAGGGTCTCCTGCTAGCTGAGACATCTGAAGGGTGTGATCCATGAATGATTTTAGTGATATGCTAAATGATGATCTGAGAATCGCCCTCCACTATGAGCTTATGTAAGTCGTGATCTATTGCTAGCTTGACCCCTCTGAGGAGGCTCCAAAGATCTACTGCATTATTTGTGTTGAGTCCCAGATAGCCTACTGCGTAATGTAGAATTTTCCCCTCCTCATTTCATAGTACCGCTTTGAAGCCCGTCAATCCCAGATTCCTTTTTGAAGAGCCATCAAAGTTCAATTTAATAAAAGCAGGGGGAGGGGGGAGCACGAGCGCAGGATACTATTGGTCTTAGTGATACCAATATTCTTTTTTCCATTAGTGAGGTTAAGTTTCCAGGCTTGTAGGATATGACTTTCTCCAGGATTGCATTTAAGGTCCTCTTGGGTCTACTGCCCAGCTCTAATCATTTCCCGAATCAATTTCATAATTCTTTCCCAGGTTGAAAGAGGTGGGGAGGACATGGAGCAAAAAATCCTTTTGTTTCTCTCTTTCCATATTTTCCAAACCGTGAAGCCAGGTAATAGCTGCCAGATGCGATCCAGGATTGGATTTTGGTAGGAGATCGAGTCCCAATTATCCATTGTGCTTATGATGCTAACTCAATTTCTATTGGAGCAACACATTAGTTGTGCTCCCATAGCCTAGATGATATCACTGTGGTTGCAGAGGTTAAATAGGTGCTCCATCATTTCTTCCTCTTGCTTACAGAGGGGATAGATTGAAGGGCCAACAAACTCACATTTTCGAAGATTGTCCCAAGTAAGTATGCGGTTTTGGACGATAAGCCAGAGGAAGATTGATAGTTTCAACCACAATTTTAGATTCTAGATCTTGCCCCAGATGTGCTCCCTTGGTTGCTCCTGGTAGTTTTCTTGTAGATGATAAGCTTCTTTCACTGAGAAAATGCCTACGGTGGAGTGCCCCCATCTGAGTATGTTCGATCCTTCCCTGATATGTATTTTCCTCTGATTTGCACAGTCTCTCCAGACCTATAGGTCCAGTTCCGTCTTAAGGTATAGTTCATGAGGCTCAGTCTTCAAGATGCGCTAGGGTCGATTCCGATCATTTTCTTTCCATATATCCTTTACATGCAGGGAGTCCTCATATTGCATTTGTTGATGTCGACGCATGAGGTCTTCAATAGTGGTTAGAGGCGGTTGTTGTTTCCAAGAGTCTTTCCAGAACAGGGAGTGTTCTACATTCCTGATCTCCCAAAAAGCATTAGATTATTCCAGGTCGTGTTCTAGATATTAGATCCCTAAAATTGATCATTGAATCTAATTAGCTGCTCTTCTTTGGTGGTGGGCACGTATTTTATTTTCCAAAAATTTTCCCAGATTTCTGTGGGGTGCTTGAGACAACGCCACCAAAGTTTTGCCCCCATTACTCGGTTGATTTTTACTGGATCTCTGAACCCTAGTCCCCCTAAGGATTTAGGCCTGTAGATTTTGTCCCATCCTACCATCGCCCACTTTTTGTTTGAATGATTCCCGTGCCACTAGAAGTTGCGTTGGATGTTTCTAATGGCCCTGATGATGGACTAGGGTGTTGCTAGAGGAGTGAAGAGGTAAGTTGGCAGAGCTTCAAGAAAAAAATTTAAAAGAACCAGCTGGGCTGGAAGATTAAGTGATCTAAAGGTCCAGTTACTGAGCCTGTTGGAGATGGAGAGAAGTAGACTGTCCCAAGAGATATTACGAGTGGAAACACCCATACCTAGATAATTTGATGGAAGGGATCTCTTGGGGATGCCTAGAAGTCGTGAGATGTGGTTTTGAATAGCCATTGGGGTGTTGAAGAAATAGAGCTACAACTTATCAAGGTTTAAGACCATTCCTAAAGCTTCAATGAAGT
Source organism: Picea engelmannii (assembly GCA_009831015.1). NCBI lineage: Eukaryota > Viridiplantae > Streptophyta > Pinopsida > Pinales > Pinaceae > Picea > Picea engelmannii. The sequence continues at coordinate 41,873 of ML798665.1, read as the reverse complement.
CTGTTAGGATTGAATTGAGCTCAATGGCCTCCTGGGTTGTTGGTGTGTTCATCATAAGGGTATCATCGACAAATTGGTTGTGGGAGGGGGCAGGCTGGATGTTGTGAAGAGGTAGGCATTTAAGGGAGACTTCCTCAACTGAGACCTTGAGGCAGCGCCCCAGTCCTTCTGCCAATATAACAAAGAGGAAGGGGGAGAGGGAGTCCCCTTGTTGAATACCTCTGGAGGGAGAGAAAGGTTGGGAGGGCACTCCGTTGACTAAGATGGAGAAGAAAGCTGAGGAAGTAAGCCTCACGATCCAAGCCACCCAAAGATTGTCGAAGCCAAAGTCTTCAAGGAGGGAGTGCACGTATTGCCAGCTGATTTTGTCAACAGATTTGGAAAGGTCAAGTTTGATGAGAATACATGGAGCCCTTGTTGTTTTCAGCAAGTGGATGACTTCATGGGCTAGGATGACATTGTCCATGATTCGTCTGCCTTCCACATAGCCAACTTTCTCTTTGGAGATGATGTAAGGCAGTATTGGTTTGAGGCACATGGCAATGACCTTAGTGATAATTTTGTAGATAACATTACAGAGTGTTATCGGTCTAAATTGCTTAGGATGCATTACCCTTTCTTCCTATGGGATGAGTGTGAGGAAAGTGGCATTGAAGGATGAGAGAACTTTCCCTGAAGTTCTTGATTCCTCCACCACTTGCCAGACTTCCTCTTTGATCATTGGCCAGCAGTAATGGAAGAAGTTTGTCGTGAAACCATCTAGACCTGGAGTTTTACTTGGGGGCATTTTTTTGACTACTTGATCCACCTCCTCTTGGGTCATGGGCCTTGTCAGGTCTTCATTCTGTTCATGTGTGACTAGGGAGGGTATCTGCCTGGTGATTTTGCGGATCGTAGATATTTTGTCTTCGATGGGTTTTGTTAGGAGATATTTGTAGTAGTTGGCCAGTTCCTCTGTTATGTTGTCATGGTCCCTGATGGGGTTTCCCTGGTCATCCTCCTATTGAGTGATTATGTTGATGTATCTTTGGTGCACCATGGATTTGTGAAAGAACTTGGTGTTCTTTTCGCCCTCTTCAAGCCATTGTACTCTGGATTTCTACCTCGAGAGTATTTCCTCCTCTTCCTTTCTCTCTTCCAGTTCTGCCTTGAGTTCCTCCTCTTCCCTCATTAAGGTTGTCATTTTGTCCCCAATAATTAAGATCTTTTGCAACATTTCCAAGCATTGCTCAATTTCCTGCATTCTTTGCAGAATGTTCCCAAATACATTCTTATTCCAGCTCTTTAGATGTGCTTTAAAGTTTTTGAGTCGTTGCTAGAATTTGTGCATGCATTTGTCGTGGTCTATTCCTTATTGCGCCCACCGTGATTTTGAAAGATTTTGAAAGTCTAGGTGAGTAAGCCAGAACTTCTCAAATCGGAAGGGTTTGAGTTTGGGCGTGCCTTGGGTATCAAGACAGGGAGATATTGGCCAGTGATTCGAACCTGGTTTTGGGAGGATGTTGGCTTCAATTATTGGAGCCTCCAACAGCATGGTTTATGAGATGAGGAAACAGTCCAATATGCAAGCCACATGCTAATGCCCAGATCTGTGATTGGACTAGATGAAAATACCATTTCTAGTTTCTATATCTATTAAATCAAGTTGATCTATGAGGACTCGGAACTTACCACTATCTTGATCAAGCCGCTTGGTGCCTCCTGTCTTTTCCTCCAACATTAGGATGATATTGAAATCACATCCCAACAACCAATTAGACGAACCCAGTAGTGCTTTGATATTGGATATTCTCTTCAAAAATAGCTCTTTGTCCTGAGCACTTTGGGGCTCATACGCATTTCTGATCATGCCTTCTTTGGTTGATCCTATAACTTTGAAGTGAGTCGTAAGCATGCCAACCGTAGAAAAGGGTTGATCTATTATGACTGTAGTTGGGTTCCATAAGTTTTCTAGGCCTCCTACCGCTCCATTGGAGTCTATGTGAATGGAATCAGAGACTCTCCAACAATGTCAAAAAATGTCCTTAGCTTCTTCTCCGGCACATTTTGTTTCTTGTAAAAGGAGAATGTTCAGATTCTCAACACGAATATAGTCTCGAAGAGTCCTCTGCTTGGATCTTCCATTGATCCCTCTTATATTCCATGTTACGATCTTCATCATGATGAGTTATGAGGTGGACGGAGATATCCCTCTGTGAGTCTCTAGATCTACCTTGAATATAGCATACAATTTCCCACCTCCTTAATTAGTTGTTGTGCAGATTTTCACCCTCATCTCTTACTTTCACGAGAGGTTCATTTGAGCTTAGTGGTTGGGTCTAAGGAGATCCCTAGTATTGAGGTGGATCCTGCCATGGAGTCGATAAATACTTTATGTACCTTTATAAGTTGTTCCATTGGGATGGTTTGCAAATCCTTTCTATTGAAGGCTTCCTCCAGTTTTTCTAGATCTATGTCTGCCAGATCTTTCTCATCAAGCTGCATTAGAGTATCCTCACTTTCCTCTGGCTTGTTCATATACAGTTGGCCTGCTAGGCTTATGTCTTGGTTGTTTTCTTTGCCTAGTTCCACTTAGTGCTTGGATTTACCCTTTTCCTTGTCCTGGCTGTCTTTTTTGTTCGGATCTCTGACCTCCTCTTCACCCAGGAGTTGGTTAATAATGTCAAAGGAGTTTTTGGTGGGGATTATCTAAGCACTTTCTTGAGTTTTTTTTCTGGATGGATGTCATTTCCTGCCTATGGTCATAAAGCCTTTGATATGTCCATGCAGATAGAGATTCAAGCGTAGGAAGTGTATTGTCTCTACTTTGTGGCTTCCAAAGATTTGACATATCTTCCCATCGTATTCCCTATACCCATTAGGATTTCCTCCAGCCAGAATTCTTGCGGTAGGGAATATAGTCATATCCATACCGGAGCGATTGTGAAATATTCTTTCTCTGGGCTGAAGTGGTCAGTCCAAAATCTGAGGAATAACACGGCTGGGTTATAGAAGTATGGCCCATTATAAAAAATTATGTCCTTGTCTTCCAGACGGTAAAGGATGATCGTGAAAAACCCCTTGGAGCTAAACTGCACTTCATAGTCTCTATTAGGGTTCCACTAGTATTTGATCCATCTCATGAGATCTCGTTCTTAAGTCCAAAGACCAAGAAACTTGCCTATGAGAGCGTGCTCCCCCATGAACTGGGTGTGTTCCCCAACCCTGGTTGAGCTAATGGTATAATGTGGCAGCTTATCATATTGTGGAATGCATTTCTCTGGTTCCCATCCATGAGATGCCTTTGGATGAGACATGCTTGGCTCAATGTCCGTTTCTTTGCTAAATCCATGTTCCTTGGCTAGGAGTCGCTCTCTCAAGTGGGGCGGCGGCTTGAATGCGGGCCACTTGGCTCGCAGTCCTTCTCTGTCATTGGTGGCTACATTCTGGTACAAGGGGAGTCCCCCCCCCCATTTCTGGGTTCATCCTGTGTGGTCAGAGGCAACGTACTGGATATTCTCGGCTACTCTGGTGCAACCGTTTCGTTTACAGGGGCGAACGATGCATGCAAAGTAGGGTTTTTGCCAGCCGCTTCCTCTCCTCCTAGTCCCAGGACAACATGAAAATAGAATCTGAACTTGTTAAGGGCTTTGAATCGAATGATATGTTTACTACACATATGGAATGAATTAGGTATTCTTCATATTTCACCAAAATTTAGCAATTTAAAGGAGGTGGAGATAATTTAGATCTCTCTAAGACTATGAATTTCTTGTATTGGGGTTGGATAGAGAGAGTAATGACTTCCCAAAGAGTAATGATAAGATTCTCGATTGGATAGAGAGAGTAATGATAAGATATTCTCCAGGGCACTATATAAATGAATATAGAAATGACTAGATTTACATTGTATGTTGTACGAGAGGCTTACAGGTTAATGCAAAATATATATATTCGTGAATCAGTGCACGGGTCAGGTGGGAAAGCTAATATGATGAATTTCCTTTATATATGATTTATCGAACAATAGCCTCATTAATACCGTGAGACCATCCTTATAGGTTATACCCGCAAAGTTGTTCTTCTCGATAAGTAAGGGCCAGTAAAGAAGGTATTTTCCCACATCATAGGTTGGCACTACTTTTCTAGGGAAAGATGTGACTCTACTATCAGGGCCTTTTCCTTGCTGCTTCATAAGGGCTCATCAAAGAATAAACAGTGACTCTAGTTAAACTCGAGTAATAAGGGTAGGTAGGTTTGGTTTTCACATGTGAAATAGAATCCTTACCTCATGTTCGCAAAGGTACCCTTCCCCCATTCGTCGAAGCCCTGCGTCATGAGTTCTAAAGAAAGGGGTTTGGTTCTCTTAAGATCCCCTGCAT
>ML798665.1:27176-37383 GCA_009831015.1 Picea engelmannii | reverse complement strand
CCAAGCACTTGACTCGATCGAAGCTAGCCTTGACGAGACATAGACAAAATGAACAATTAACTTATTTAATGATGCACTTGTAACAATTGAATAGTATCATATTTAGGGACAAGACAGTGATGAAATAACAAGTCGGAGGAGTACAAGATGCTACTAGGTATGGGATTAACATGCCTATCGATCATTGTATCATCACTTAGTAATCTCTCTATGAATCTTTAACTGCTAATCTTTCTAGAAACAAATATCTCTCTCTCTTTAAATAATCCATTCTTTATCTGATTTAACTAAAGTAGACAACAATAATTATAATCCACAAGATAGCAGTTATGAAAACCAAATCCATTAAAGCGGACAAAAAGCACAGTACTCCACCAAAATATAGCAGTTAAGCCCACCAACTCCATTAAAGCAGAAAAAAGAACTCAACTCCATAATTCAATCATTCAAAAGTATTGGAACCAATTTAGATAAAGTGATGAAAAATGCAAAGACAACAACTATTGCAGCAATAGAGTATGCTTACTGAAGATTAGGTGCATCAGATGATACAACATAATTGCTTTAAGTATTTGGCCATAATGGTTGTGTTGCTTCTGCAAATAGAACAAATCTAGATGTTTTCTACTTTCTATATAAGTGACAAATTCAACCCAGCATCAAGAATTTGATGATCGTTGGTTAATTGTCTTATATGAGCATTGTGGCCCTAGAAAACACAAGTAGATTGAAGCAAACCTCAATCCCGATGAATAAATTAAGAAAGTGAAGCATAGATTTGAGGTATGGAAAAAAGCATTCAAAGTTTGATTAAGGGAGACAAGGGGAATATTGTATGAGCTTGGAAGCTAAGAGACGGGAGAAAATCCTAATGATCACTCACTGACAGGAAAAGGAGAAAAGACAGAGGAATTCAACGATTAAGATGCGACATATCAGACCTCCATACAACACCTCCTCTACCAATTGATTAGGGTTGAAAAAGTGTCTGAAGGGTGACTCTATTGAAATGGGACATTCAGATATCACAACACGTCAGTAGAAGATCTCTATAGCTCTGGAAAGGATTAAATAATCACACATAATCAATCATCTTCCTTAGCTACAACTGAACCTATGACGTAATTTATGCATTTTTAGCACTAAATACATGGCTACTCAACAATGACTCTCCCTTTACTCTCTATCGAGGACTCCTGCAATCTTCCTCACAACCATAAAATCAGGTTCTCTATTACAACCACAAAGGTATGGATCTATATTACAAAAGATATAATCGCAAGCATTAGAATCCCTATCCCTAGTATCATACTTTGAATACCTATCACAAGTATCAAGAACTAAAACTAATGGCTTAGGGCATGTATCTACTAGTGTTATTATCTTAGCTTTCGCCAAGCCTTTGCCTACACTACTAGTATTGACACTGGTATTGTTATTGTTACTACCTATCTAGTCTTTCTTCTAGGTGCATATTGATCTCAATCATGATATATATCTACCTTAGTATTCCTAGCCTCTAACTTTGCTACTTATGCTTATGCATGTGTTATGGGTGGTCGTGGAACTGTATTTGTTACTAGTGTTGTTGTAGGCTTTATATCTCGACCTAATGGATTTATAACTAGATAGGATGGTACTTAGCCAACTTCTAGATCTTTACCCAGTTCAAGATAAGCTAGTGAAACAATTGGTTAACCAATGGCTAAATCTGGACCTAGTGTTGAGTGAAGGGAAACTAGCACTGGGTCTCAATATGGAACTAGAACTCCAACTAGGTCTTTGTATTGATCTAAATATGAGTAAGTAGAATAAATATTCTAATCAAAAGGATCTACCCTAGCCTATGCTACTACCATTTATGCTCTATGTAACTTATTTTTCATATGCTATTGGATTTGTATCTAGGGATGATGGATCAATAATAAAATAAACAACATCAACTAGAACTGCATAAACTACTACTAATATTGGTGTTGATCATACTGGTGCTTAAGCTACTCCATAACCAGCTGCTAGTCTGACTTTAATATATGGATCTTCTATATATAGAATGTTATCTTTACTACCTATGGATCTACTACTACAGTGACCTATACTTCTCTTGATGGTCCATCAATGGCCCATGCCTTTATTACTACTATAGGATATGAAAAAACTATAACTCCTACTGGACCCATAGGATCTGGAATTTGATATAGGTATGTTACTATTTCTTATGTTGTTAGCTATGAATATATATTTGTTATTAATGCTTTAATGCTCTAGTAATTACTCTCTCTCTCTNTCAATAGACGCAAAGTAAGTTTGCCCTGCATTTGAGCCAGCCCCATGTTGATACAATTGATCTTGTTTACCTTGCAGAGGAAGAGGTAGTGGTTTCATCTGTTTACCAGTGAAAGAACCACCAATTGAAAATCCACCGCCATCTTGTTTGGAATCACTTCCTGTGAGAGAAGCAACAATAGAGAAAGAATTAGAGGAAACATACATAAAGATAGATAGATATCCTGTAGCATTCCTTCCATCTTCAGATCCATTGGATTTGATCAGTTGTTGGTTACTGACAACATGGCAGAGAAGTAGCGGGTAGAAACCCTAATTCGCCAACTATTTCTCAAAAGAGTACCCCATCAAGAATGAAGCACAGAGCCAATGGTATTGATATAAGAAAAACATCAGCTGGAAGTTCAAACGATGGCAACGATAAGGACCTGCCAATGAAAAGGCTTGAGAAATCTCATACCGTGCATACTTCTATCAAGAGAAAAAGAAATACACAAACAACAGAGTTAAACATACCTGAAATCCAAGAAAGCCCATGAGCCATGGATGTTGACAAGATTATTGAAGAACCTAGTTGGTTTGAGTAAATACTGCTAGAAACCAAAGAAATTGTTGAATCCCTAGTCACCCAGGAACCAAAGACTTTCGAAGACGATTCTACAACTTTGCACCACATGACCTACAATCGAGTGTCCAAAAAATTATTGCTTGAAAAGGTTAATACAAAAAATAAAAGGTCATCAGAAAAATGGAAATCAATAATTGATTTCGATGGAGTTGCACCATCAAAAATTGCACAATTGCATGGTGAATCGAATAAGCCTTGAATCAATTTGTTGATACTGTGGAAACGAAAAATTTAGAATTGAAACAAAGAATAAAATAATTAGAAGAAACTTTAATACCAAGACCTTTATTTCCAGAGCCCTAAATACAATTCAACCGACACTTGTTCTAGAAGACATCCCATAAAGAAATAATAAATGCAAAGGCTCATCAAGTTTTTTGCAAACAATAATAAAATATGTTGGAGATGCAACACAAAAAAGGATAGACTTGATTCAATAAATTTGGGATCTTGCTCAAAGTGTTGCCAACTTCGCAACAAGAATTACAAATTTTAAAGAATATATTCAGAAAGATCTGGGGAATGATGAAGGATTCTACAAGGACATCGTGGGTACATTCTCGGCCAAAGTTTCAAGTTTAAGCGATACCCACATAAGAGAGCAAAACCTTCCTTCAAATGTACGGATGAAATAGATCAATGCATGTTGGCTAAGGAGAATACAAATATTGAGAGAAATGATAAGTTAATTAGATGTAAAAATTAAAAGAGGTGATTTATTCTTTAAGCTTGTTGATCTCACGAAATAACTTGATGGCCCTAATCTATTAATGGATACAATGCTTTGATCAAGAGAAACATTAATAGAACAACTTAATGTATTAAAAGTTGCTTGGGAAAATGAGTTCACCAAAACAATAGAGCTCTCTCAAGAAGAAGTTGAAAAATGGCTAGTTAGGTATATCAATAGAAATGATGAAGCGAATGACACGTTGCATCAATCAGACATGGACTTGAGAGAATTGGAAAGTGAATTGTTAGAGATTAAGACAGTGCATGAGATCATGGTACCCCCCTTGGGGGAATATATTGAAGAATGGTTAAGAAAAGAATTAATCAAAACCACTGAGCCCTAACAACAAGAAACAATTCCAGTAGTTATGCCACCTCAGCCACAACAAGCATCTACAAAAGAGGCACCTCCAAGCAAGTGAAAGGTTACATAAACTTTCCATCATGGTGAGTCAAGCAACATTTTTTTCCTCCCTTTTTCTCTATTTCTTCTACAACCATTTGTCAAATCGCCTTCCATGTCTTAGTAATATGTGAAACCCAAGTTGATCTTTGATTGTTTTTATTCTGTCTTCCAGGTCTTTTCATTTCATGGTCTGCGGGAGCCCCATCCCAGTCCTCTTTAAAGGAAAAATGCAAAACTTTACTTTTCAGACATTTAGGTTGAATATTTAAAGACTTATATTATTTTTTGAGGTTCCTAGAGAACTATTTTGGGATATTGCATTATTGTAATCTCAAAGACTTTTTTTTTCCTTGAAAAAAAAGTGTAATTCTATTCATCCGAAGAGAAAAAAATTACATTTTGTAGGTGCCTTAAGCACAACCTAACCATGGGTAAAGTGATCAGAAAATAGAATCCCTAAGGGGCCCTGAAGCTGGCTAATAAGCCACAAAGAAAAATATAATAAAATGAGTTGGGAACAACCCAAAAAAAGTCGAAAAATGACCATCAAAGAACAATAAACCCCCCCCCCCCGAAAAACACGTCGGGAAAGCAATCCCAAAGAAAACCCAGAGGCCGGAAGGACCAAGTCAGAGCGGTAAGAAGATATCACATCAACAGAACCAGATAGTAGTGTCACCAATGTAAACCCCATCCTACAAACACCAGAAAAAGAGAAACCAAAACGTTGCATGCCCTCAAAAAAGGACCTCAAAGTGTCAACGCATCAACACTGCACTCCCTTAGAAAGGACCTGAAAGCTCTGGCCAAACCCTCCAAATGATATGAGGAAGAGAGAGACACTAAAACCCTCCATAAGGACCCCGATCTGAGCATACATCAAACCATGAATGAACCAACATAACTGGAGAGAGGAACCACAAAACGGAGTGAGTAAAACCCCAAAAATCCCTGTCGAGAGCGGACATTGAAGAAAGCCTCCAAAGAAAACCCAGATGCAGGACAGACCAGGTCAGAGTGGCATACATTCCTCTCTAAAAGAGAGGATCCAAAACCCCGAATCCTGGCATCAAATATTCAGATGGCATCAAAAACTCTGAAACCAGAACCACTAAGTATAGGGTATACATCAAACCTTGAAAAATGACCCTGAAACTACAGAGGGTGATCAAAAGGAGACAACATAGACGACTGCCAAATGAAAGGGCCACCCATAGAGAAAAAATCGGCGACGAAAAAATATGGACGCAAAGAAAACCCCAAGCCACCAAAGCAGAAGATCCACGCTAAAAAACCCAACCCAGATCTGTGCAATAGATGAGTTGATCTGCATAAGACCAGATTAGAAGGAGAAACAAGCTCCACACCCACCACAGGCCAACGGATTAGGGAAACGTGCAAACAATCTATGCAATAGTTGACAACGGCAAGGGTTTAGGTAGCGACAACAGATTACAATTAGAGGTAAGATCGAAGCCACCGAATATGAGGCAATAGTTCAAAAGCGGATCCATAGATCCCAAACACAACACACCGGATCAAAACCCGTCCAACACAAAATCGATTCCCACCAGGAACGAGTTAGGAGGCACTAGATTAGAGACACAATCGCCAGATCCACGCCTGAAAATGAGAGCTCGGTCCCCAGATAAAAATCGAACTCAAAACCCTCCTCATGAGCAACATATCCAACACTTGTAACTAGGAGCTTGCAGCTAGGGTTTCCCCTAGTCACACCGCCCAGAGGCGCCATAATCTCAAAGACTTTGATTCAAGCATGTGATTTCAAATGTGTATTTATCATAATATTTTTTGTGTCTAATGAATGGTCATTTAAATTTCCTTGCCATATACGGTCCGTATTTTCTTGTCTCCTTTCTGTGAATATTGTTCTCTATCTAGATGAATGATGTGATGGAAATGTCAATCTTTTTGTTATCATACTCTGTTGGTTGATGAATTCTGTAACATATTGTATATAGTTTCTTTTTATAAGATACATGGTCCATATCTCAGGTATTCTTTGCATGTAAATATTTATTTTAAGCATGGTCCTTCTTAGGCCTTGTTTATATTTCTACATGCAATTTAGAAACAAAGGAGTACCACCTCTTAAAACACATAGGGGGATTTCATCCTCGTGAGGTTGACTTTGAGACTGTCTTTTTAATCAACAACTTTGTGCTTCTAGAATGAAGGATACCCTATGTAAATTGGTTGACATTTAAGTCCATAATGAATTAGGAGGCAAATCCTTGAAATCAATACCAAAAACTAAGGTGAAAATCATATAAGAGGACATGCAAATTTATTGGTTGTCTGGTAGTTAATTAGCTGGTGTGAAATCTCATTTGAAATTGTTTCTCTCTAATCAAAGATCTCTTTTTCAACCATGGTGTGATAAATGATTAAAAACACATACCTACAAATAAATGAAGTGGACTCATGTCCACTTAACTGGGTAAATAACCACGCCATTTCTTTGTACAGGGTGATGAAATCTAGAACGTCCACTTGATATAATTTCCCATCCTCAAACTTTTACCGCACCATCCATTTATTCAATAGAGGGAACCCACCATTACAAGCATTCAAAATGACATCGACATTAGACATTTTGAATATAATTGTAGGTTTTGGAAGCTTCAGCTTTCTTCGAAACATAACATAGGTGAGTGGTATATGGGATTTTCCCACCCTATCCAACTTGATCATGTTGTGCTTGACATACACATTTTCCATGCACCACTCAATTATAGCATGCATGTAACATGCTTTCATCATACACCCTATCTTCACCATCCCAGAGGTCCAAACAATGTTCCTAATTCGTTTCTCCTCTAGTTTCTCTGAATACCATCGGTAAGCAGTGGACCAGTGGAATGACCTATCACTTTGAGTAAATGAATTCATGGTATTACTAACAAATGACACCACCTTCTTCTTGGGTGGTATTTTTCAAATAAAATTTCAATTATAATATTTATCCTTCGCTTTGCACATATAATCGAAGCCTCTGCCGAAATGAAGAAAAAAAAGGCAATTGTATGATCAGAGAAATAAAGAAGTTGATGGAATTAAGACCACCTTTTTTTCTTCCAAGCTAATTGTACAATCCTTAATGAACAAAATGGTACATGCCCTCAAACAGTAGCAATGAGCATTATCTTCTAGACTGATATAGTAGTTAGTGGAAACTTGACAAAGCCATGAATAGACATGTCTCTACATTCCAAGTCATATAGTAATCGACCATGCAAAATGAGAAGGAAAAATCATGGAACTTGGTCATGGGAAAACAACCACGCTAGGGTGTAGAGAGATAAGGGTGGAAAACAAGGTAATGTGGTAATGCAGTGATGTGGTGGTGTGATGATGTGATGGAAATTTGATATGGTGATAAAATGATCCCTTAGCATACCACACATTGCATGGATGTGATGCCATATTGTGCATAGGAAATAAATATATTGCCTAGACCACGTTAAAAGGTAATGTGGTGCACAAAGCACCAACAACATCGTATGCTCAACACATAGCCAAAAAACCTTTTCTTTGAAAAAAAATCATAAAGAACATATCAAGGCAAAATAGTGGGTTAGAGGCAATCAAGGAACCCCACTCACAGAAGAAAAAAACTTGCTAGATGTTTTCTTACAATGGGCAAGAAAAAACAATAATAGTCACATCATATTATCTACCTCTCTTTGTCTCTTCATCTTCCCAAATCTATATGTATGCATATTTTTAGGATATGAATAAGTAGGAAATCAATTGCTTCATAATCCATTGGCCTACTCATTTTACCTTTGCCCCATCCCGAGATTGTAAAGGGGTTTACCCAATTGTACTTTATTGTTATAAAGCTTCACGTTGTTCATGTAATGCAATATGATATTTTTTTCATTTAGTGAAATTTGGAGTTGAGTTGTTGCTTATATCGCTGTATCAATGTGTTTGAGTAATGTGAATTCATTTTTATATTTGTCTACTTATCTAGAGAAATTTGACACACTATAGTCCAATGATTGCGTATGTGAGTTGAGCTCACCATAATTGTTGTTGTAGCCACATTATTTATGCAAGTTCATGTTTGTATGATCTCTTCTTAAGCTTGCACACTTCTCTCTTGTGTGTAATTTACTTGTATGAGAGTATCTTTGCATTATTGTTATCATTTTTATATCAATTATGCATGTCTACCATTCCTTGCACTGGGATTGTTCATGAGTGGTTATATATGACTCGCGAATCCCTTAAATGCTTCATTTATGATTTTTTTGAAGGTCACAAAGACTTTCACTTAATCAATTGGAGCTTATGTTGAACCCCAAGGGACCTTGAGGTATGGGTATATTCAATGCATACACTAAAGGCTACACCCTTCATGGAAAGTGGGTTATCATATCCTTAGAATGCCAAGGGGTTTGCAAAGTATTGATAGTAGGGAGATCCTTATAGAAAATATTCTTATGGGTCTAACTATACAAGATCGCATTATCAACCCCATCAAAGTTAAAATCAAAGGAACCTTTTATCAACCCTATCAAAGTTAAAATCAAAGACACCTTTGTGGTGCAAAGTATTTGGAAAGCCTAAAAAATTGTTAATCCCTCTATGAAATAAAAGGGAAAAATATTTTAAGATAGGTTATCTTTTAGCCAACCTTCCTTATGGTGGCCCAATACTTTTTTGTGATGAAAAACCCTTGGCCAAAGCATAGAGGCTCTTGAACTCGATGCTTTTGAAACAAGGCAATAGAATAATACATATTTGATGCCCACTCTAGGGACCGAGCTTTGTGGCTTGATATGGAGGATTGAGTTAGATTTAGCAATCCAAGTAGAGTGATTTTGGATAGACTTAATTGATTGTTCTTGTATTCTCTATCAATTGAGTTGGATTTTGGACCACTTGATAAATGGTGGAAGTATTAGAGGTGGTAAAAACTTGAAGCACATATAGAATGAATCGATCACTATTGATGGCTTACTACGAAGCCTCTACTAGAATGACAACTTACCAAAATCTATAGAATGATATGGATGCAAACAACTTGGTTATTATGGCTTTAAAGTATTTGGAAATTTCATGTCAACCCAAAGAAAGAAGTTTTTTCTTGTCACTTGTTCTAGGTGTCTTGGTTGCCCCTTATTACCTAGTTTATCTTAGCATTCCCCACCAAAAATGTCCCTTATGTAATATAACAAAATCCCTCAAAGATCTCATTTGTTTTTGTGTATTTGCCAAATCAACATGACAATAGGGATTAGCCTTATGAGGTCACCTTTCCTCGTCTCCATTCTCATGGAAATTCATCCTTTTGAGGCATTAAAAACAAATTGTCTATAGAATTTTAGTGATCATGCTAGTTTTTTAGGATAGAAACACCTATGGCTTAAAAGTATTTGGAAAATTCATGTCAACCCAAAGAAGGCATTTTTTCTTGTCATTTATTCTAGGAAGCTTGGTTGTTGGTCACACCTAGTATATCTTGGTCTTCCCCACCCAGAAATGTTCCTTATGTAATATACCAAAATCCCTCAAAGATCTCATTTATTTTTCTCTATTTGCCAAATCAACATGATAGTAGGGCTTAGCCTCGTGTGGTCACCTTTCCTCATCTCCACTCTCATGGAAATCCATCCTTTAAGGCATTAAACACCAATGGTTTATAGAATTTTAGTGAGCATGTTGATCAATCAAGATAGAAACCTATTCCTTATATAGAAGAGAATAAATACCATTTATTTATGCATAATTTAGTTGTCTTAGTACTCTCGTGTTTTAAGAGAATGCAATTATGTGTGAATTTATCTTTACAGATTATTGTTTAAGCTCAAAAGGTCGAGATGGATGTTGCAAACTTTCACCAACTCTTAGAGTATCGGGAAGGATCCCTTTATACTATGTGTCAAGAATTTCTTATCGAGCCTTCAACTCCCTGGACATGATTCAGACAATCCTAAAGGAGTCTAGGTTAGCCGTGACACAAGGAAGGCAGGGAAGTGAATAATGTTGGACACACCTACCACACTTAGAGGGGGGGTGAATGAGTGTGGGGCTCTTTTTCCCAAAACTTCCCTCTTGCACAAAAACTCATCAATTAGCATTCAACATTTATTCATTACCCATTGTTGTCATTTATAACCAGT
>ML798665.1:2526-24108 GCA_009831015.1 Picea engelmannii | reverse complement strand
ATTTTTGTTGATCCATAACTCTGATTGAATTTTTGACTTGTTATCGCGCAAGTTGTAGGATGGGAAAAGCCTGACCCAAACCACAAGATGGTGACAACTAAGAGAACACCTACCCACTATCACCTCATATAGGTATCCCCTCTCCTTGAGGTGAAGTCAGATGTTATCCCCAACTCCTAGGGATAACTAAGGAGATGACGTCTCAAGGCGCTCAGGTCGCAAACATGGAGTATTGAGAGACAACTTGACCAACAATGTGCACTTGCACAAACATAGACCCACTTCGCCACCACAACTCCAGGTTCATCACAACGGTATCCACCACATCAGTTGGCTTCCAGAAGACATTGGGTCTTGCTCCATGAGGTACAAGCCATGTATTATGGTAAGTGTCATTTCAATATTTGAGGCATTTGAGTTTATTCATTTATTATTGCTTTTGATTATGTAACGTTTGATTGGACATTATGCTCTTTGCCCTGTTTCACTTTGGTTGTTGACATTAATCCCTAATAAGTGGGTCACCCTTAGGGATACGTTTTCTACTGGGAGGTCCTCTTGATGAGTCATCATGCCATTCTCGACCATGCTTGTCATTTTCCACACTCCATCCCCTCATCTCCTTACCTTTTGGGATTTTTAGGTGTACTGGCCTAAGAAGGGGTTGTCCCTCATTTCATGGGAAGAAGGGGTTGAAGGCCCAGAGGGGAGATGGACGACAAAAGATAAAATCCTAATTATGAACCTTCCAGATGCTCACCCAAACAGGTCTTGAGAGAAATGAAATGCTTCTCCTAAAAAATTAAAGACCTGCAAAGCAAACACATAACATAAATGTCCCATTTGATTGAGGGATTTACACAAAGTTTGTTACAAGCTAGACTATACCCCCATGGCACTATGTGTACTTCTCCTTAAAAGTGACACTTTGGTATTGCCCCCTAAGCTAATCAATTCACCCTAGGGAGTACCCAATGTTTGGACCTTAATTAATTAAATGACAATAAATGGGCTTGGAAAAAGGATGCATTGAACACGAAGGTGCAACACACCCTCTACAAAGGCACCCATAAACGAGACACTACAACCCCTTGTATGTCATGAACCCCATGACCAAAAGTCTTCCCCCCATCCATGACACCTCATCCACATGACTTAGAAAGAGGTCCCCTTTAGAAACACCCCTAAACTTGAGGAACGATTCACCCAATAGGTCGTTTTGTCAACCCTCCCATACCTAAACTTGGCAAATTGCATAGGGTCTTTGAGCACTTGTTTATTTTGATGAGGTGGTTTGGATGTACATACTTATATGGATATTTTATTGATTTGATTTACTCATCGTGATGCATTTGACTTGAGATCCTTGGAGGGTGTATTCATTTGTCTTTGCAGGACCTAGTTGGTGGACAATTTTTGAAGAACAAGCTTAGCTTGGGATTCCATGGGGCTTGAAGCCCACATGTTGGATGCCAAGGGCCCACACTTCGGATAATGATGACATGCCTTTGGAGGCATAGAGGACACCTTGGAGGATCTTACCCAGCCCCTACATGCCAAACAAATTTCTTGAAAAGGCCAAAACGTCACCTTTTGAGGGCTTGACGCCACCGTAGGGATAGGTTTGTTGATATTATGGTAGTTGCGAGAGGTATTTACCTCCACGTGTAAACCCGATGAGAATAGAAGACTCTGGAAAGTAAGAAGAAACCCTAATGAGTTGGCTAATAACCCTATAAGACATGTCGGCTCTAGAGGATGATTTATATTAAGTTATTAGCCTCCAAGAGAAGAAGTCGACCAAAAGAATTAATATACACTGAACAGACAGATACCCCGAATGAGAAATCGGCCCAGGTAGTTAGCCATATTTAGTATAAATATAAGAGGCCAGTCTTCATTCTAGCAGGCAGTCTCAGAATTGCAGAGCAACACTTGTGTGCACTGCAGTGCCCAGTTTTGTACGCAGGTTTGGAGGAGAGTTGCCATTGCAGTTGTTGCAGCTAGCAGATCACATTTGGCTTGGACTATCTCCTAGTTAGGGTTTGGACTATCTGATCAGCTCTGGTTGGTGCGCTATCCTTGGGGAAAGGTGCACTACCCTTTGTATGGCTATCTAGCCTAGGGTTTGCTTCCAGAGTGATTCTCTGTCAAGGTTAAGGTGCTTGGAGGGTGGCTTCGACTTATGGTTGGGTGACAATAGTGATATTGTCAATGGTAAAACGATCACATCCATTATATTCTAACGGGTTATGGGCCCACACATCCTTCATTAAGTCTAACTGCTGGAAGGAAGCATAGCCATAAGGATATTAAGCTCATTGAGGAACTGCCGCTAGGTTTTCTAGCAGGAGCAGTCACCAAAGCACTGCAGCTAGGGTTACTAGCAGGTGCAGTTGTAGAAACCCTAAACCTCTCGTTGAGGCACCTTAAATGAAGAGATTGACCTAATCTCTAGATAGATCAGTGCACCCTAGCCTAACGCATCTCCTAATACTCTTAGCAAGCCAATACGTCAAGTTTGAGTTTGTGGTCAAATCTAGAGTTGACCAAGTCAAAGCAGCCATGACTTACTCTATGAAGTCAGAAAACAAGTTAGATGGAGCTTCTAAATTCAGAGCGTGGAAGACAAGGATTGAACTCATCCTTTCCAAGAATAAAGTGATGGATATCGTGAAAGGAAAGATCATGAAACCAGAGAATGAAGAAGGGAAAGAGAAGGAACCACAAAACTTTGCAGTCATGGAGAAGTTCAAAGACGATGACATCAATGTTATGAGTATCATAGTGGAATCTATAAAATACCACTTGATACCCTACATCTCCCATCTTGACTCATCGAAGAAGATGTACGATGCCCTAACAAACCTCTTCTTAGTCAGAAACATTGGACAAGTAATGAGTCTGAAGAATGAGCTCTGTGACATGAAGATGAATGATGATGACAACATAACATCATACTTTGTGCGAATCTCTCAGTTAAGAAATCAACTACAAGCTATTGAAGAGATCATTTTAGAGAAGGAATTAGTAAACATAGTACTCAGTGGTCTTCCCAAAATATGGGATGCATTTGTCGCAAGCATGAACGCAAGGAAGGAGTATCCTACATTTGAAGAACTTTGGACTTGTTGTGCTCAAGAAGAATCCAAGATCAGTGCAAAAGAGAAACCTCAAAGGAAGTACGATGATCAAGCCTTCACAACAAGATTCAAGAATTTTAGGAACAAAAGGAAGTTTGGTTCAAGGAGGAAGCCAAATCAAGAGAAAGATATTTTAGAAGTACAATGCTTCAACTGTCGAAAGTATGGTCACTACAAGAATCATTGTCCCGAGCTAAAGAAAAGGAAGGGGACACACAAAGCATCAATTGCCGAAGAAAAGGAACCTACAAAGAAGACCAAGCAGGATGAAAGAGACTTCTTCTTCTGAAGGTAACAATACTCTTCTTAGTTCTTGTACATATCTTGTTTGCATAGTCTCTGTACATATCTTGTATATCTATCTCTTAGAAGATAATATGTTCCAAGAAGAACTATATCTATGGAAGAACAACAAGATAAGGATTAATATCATTATACAAGAAAGGATGAAATATATCAAACAAATCTTGTGGAAGCTATTACAAGGTAAGTCGAAATCAGAATCAATCTTGAAGAAACCTAGAAGAAAGAAGTCAGCAATCAAGAGAAAATTGGAGAAAGACTTATGACTCTTTGCAAAAGGGAAAAAGGATGCAGACAGAAGCGTGAACTCTCCTAGATGGAGGGAGCTGATTATATATCACCATAAATAAGAGCATGCATTCATGCATGAAGCAAGAATTAGGAGGGAGCTAATCCTACGATCCATTGAAGATGATGAAGTATATATCCATGGTAGCAAACATGAAAAGCAGTACGTGTTCAGTTAGACCTTAGAAGAAGTCTTCTTCGAAGAGAAGCCTTAAAGTATCCTTGGTTGTACATTCACATCCATGATCCTATGATGAAAGGAAGAAGTGGAATCTTTAGGGCATGGAATCTATAAGAAACTCCATGGACCCAAGAGCTAAACAAAAACATGAGGAAGAACATGAAGATTCCAAGAAAGAAAGAGAAGCCAAAACAACCAGTCATTGTATCGATAATCATAAGATTACCGGCCTGATATGAACTCACCAAAAGCAATCAAGCAGAGGAACTGAAAGTCATGATGAAGAACAGTGTATGGAAGACTTATGAGTAAAAGCTTTGCAAGATCCAAAACTAGAGATTCTCCAAGATGGAGGGAGAAGACTATGATGACCACTTGTTCCAGTATACCAAACATACCTCTACATGAGTCACTATATAATCTGCAACATCCAGGAGTTGGAGTTCTACATTAGATAAATGCAAAGACTGTTCTCCAAAACAATTGAACAAAGAGCGTATAAAGAGAAACCTCAAGACTTTGAAGCATACCAGAAAGAGACCCTTATATGCAGATGGAAAAAGATAACTTGGTGGAGAACCTCCAGTGCACAACAGAAGCATGGTGAAGATTTTCTATAACAAAGATATTGTATCAAGATGATTACTTAGTAGATCAGATCTCATGATGACAAAAGAAGTGCCACATGGATATATTCCAGTGTTCCAACAATGATATACTTTATTGATCAGAGCTACATGAAGCCTTCAAAGAAAACCAGTGTTCCAGACCGAAGTACATTTGAAATCAAGCATTACATTATCCGTGATGAAGTCCAGAAAGGAGAAAGAGGTTCTCCAATACATATCCCCACAGATGAGCAGATAAGCAGACATTTTGGTAAATCTTTTGTCCAAGATGAAATAATTTGTGTACTCAAGCTGGAGCTCGTGGAAATGAATTCCTTATTGAAAAAGGAAGAGATGAATTCTAGGTTGAGAGGGAGCACTGATATGTATTGACTCATGGACAGTCATTTTTCAGTTCGAAAAATGGTCCAGGATGAGCAGTTTCCTTTCCAGTTCGGAAAGTGGATTGAGAATTCTGACGGACAGACATTTTCCAGTTCGGAAAATAGTCCAGATTGTTGATGTACCATAGACAATGACTTCCCATTGTGGTTAACACGGGGAGTGGTCTAGGGCAGTCTCTCTTCTTGAGGGTTACTCAAGAAGATTGGCCCGCCTCACCGGACTACGATTTCTGATTGTGGTTAACATGCGGAATGGTCAGTTTTGGAGGTTGGTACAGGACAGTCTTTTCCTCTTGTGGTTAACAGGGGAAATGGTCCGAACACTCATTCCTTAGCGTGTATTGTGTTAGCGTCAGAAGTCACTCCTGGATTGCGATAGGAGCAGAGCCCAACGCCCATCAGTTTTATGTCACGATAAGTTTAATGGGTGATCAAATGGTTAGAGACCCAGGACACAATCACTCTAACTCAGGGACGAGGTCTGGTATGTAAAGAACAAAGGAGGTATTGATCTAACTTCAGTCAGTGGGTTGATTGTAAGATGAGCAAGTGGAAGACTTGGTGAGAGGAGTGAGCAAAACTACCTCGGGCAACAGGCCTTTCAGCAGTTTGCAGAAGAAAAACTCTGAATGCAAGATCCTCTTGGTTCAGAGTTTTGAGAAATTAAAGGGGTGACTTGACTGGATCCTCCAATTCCAAATCATTCAGCATTGAGAAAACCACAAGGACTGATTAGAGGCAATGCAACTGTTACAGTGATCCAACCTACATCATCCTATAACAGATACAACTCGACTGGATCCTCCAATTTCGAGCTGTTCCAATACAGTATAAACAAAGACATGGAAAGAAGCTGACATTCATAAGGTAAGAAGTCTCAGATGTTAATACATCACCAGAATAACCATTGCTTTGTTAAAGCTTTTACAATCGGGAGACTTGCTCAACCATCGATCCTTCAAAAATACAAAAACTGAGTACATATACTAAAAAAAAAAAAAATGCCTAACAGAGGCGTGCTCGGACCTCCAAGGCATGGCATCCCTTCAGTCAAACTCGGACGGATATCCTTCAGATGCTACCTTAACTGTGCATGGCTCTTGCAAGGGGGTAGTTGAGCCATTAAGTGTCGAGTTAGCGTGTGTAGACTTCTCTGGCTAGTTGAGGACTCGACATGGCTTCTTTGAAAAAAAAATCGGCACACAGGACTGTCTCGAGCAGACTGCTTGCCAGATCCTCCATACCTTACACTTAATGAGTGAGGAGAGGTTTCAACCACCTCCTCCCACCTTCATTTACTCCTAGCAGGAACCAGGATGAGACCGAATCGAATTGGCACCTGGAGATCGCGATGATCCCTTCTGTGACTAAACTCGATGCCTTTGGCCCCTCGTGCATAGCTCTTTCTATTTCCCCAAGTGATCACGAGCCGTGACCCTACACTTATCCTCAAAAGCACTTTCGGCGTTTCAGGGTTCGTGGATAGGAAGGAGCTGATCCTTGCTCTTCAAAGTCGCAATGGGTGAAATGTCGAGATGGCCTAATTGGGCACCACGCGTCCCTCTCTGATATGATGTTCCTGAACTCATTCGGCGATACTGTGGGCCCCAATCCTGGATGCCTTCGGCACTTTGCGTCTCACGGATGGGAAGGAGCTAGTCCTTACTCTTCAAAATCGCGATGCGCGAAGAGGCGAAGAATCTAATCGCGCAATACGTGTCCCTGCAGGATGAACGGCTGAGATCACTTTCGGTACTTCGCAATCTCACGAGTTGGAGGGTAGAGCCTTCGTGCTCCCTTTTTACGAAGTTCCGAGACACGAGATGGCGATACAGGTATAACTTTTTTTATTGTCGGTGCCCTCCACACGTAATCATTGGCCAGGGCTTAAGTGCTAGCGCCTCTCGTAACTCGCGACCTCGCAAGTTGGAGTGTCGAACCTTGGAACCCTCCCTTCGCGAAATCCCGAGAGGCGATGGCTCTTTTCCTTTCCACAATTCTCGTGACTCGCGATCTCGTGCAACCGAAGGATATGGTCCGCCCTCCGAACTCACGAACCCCGAGTTCAAGAAATAAACCCACACTTAAACTGATCGCGATCAACGACCCTCGTTACTTCGCAAGTTCTCCACGGAGAATTCCGACCGTTCACTTCCTTGAAAACTTCTGCGTTGTACTTGGCGCGACTCGGTTGACTACAATTACCCACCGATCATCGATTTGCTTCGACAACTGATCCTTGCCATTGAAATCAGATTGCTCGCTTGCTTGATTTTAAGCCTGAAATGGACTTCTTCTGTGGGCTGCGCTCGACGCTTATGGTTGTGGCCTTTGAATAAAACAAATCCGACTAGTTTTCAAACCCCACTTCTATGCATTTACACCAGAGGCCTAAAATCGGAGAGAAAACACCACCTTGCAAGAATTGGCACTAACATTAGGCTCCATGGGGGATAGAGTCGTCCCTGTGATGCTCTAAGAACTCATTCTGTAGCTTCAATGCCTTCTATTGGGCTATGGAGTCAAGCTCAAAACACCCCGCTGAAAATACAGGCCGAAAAGTAAAAGCAAAACAAAATAAGCATACATGCTCGAGAGAGCTTATTTATGTACAGTCCTAAACTAGTAAAATCCTTTACATGGGGCTAGGTGAAATCAAATTTCCACCATAACCAATCAAGTAACTTCCTGAATGGAAGATGCTTCATTCTATCGATGATCACCAACAGATAGTGTAACCATGACAACAGAATGGTTACGCTTTTCAGCTCCTCCTTACAGGCTGAAGTTGGGATGAAATAGGGCGGCTCCAAATTGTGAAGGAAATACAACTCCATGTATCCCTTCACAGGCTCATAGGACCAGTGGAAAACTCCAGAGAATTGGTGACAAGAGGCCTCCTCTACTACACAGTTGTTCACGTGTGGCTGAATATCTCTGGTAAGCACAGGTGGGTGGATAGCTAACGTAGGCTGACTGATCTTAGGTGATGGTTGCTCGCTGACTGTCTCTGTGCATTCTGTAAACTGCATCTTCGGTTCCTCCTCCTCTTCTCCATGGCTCTCCCAAGGATCAGATTCATATTCATCATAAAGAGGGACCATGGGAAAGCTCTGCTTGATGCCATGTCGGTCAGCATCTTCATAGTGATCAAATGTAGAATAATCTTGTTGCTCATCATCACTAGAATATTCATGAAAAAAGGGTTGCCCTTCATTTCTATGATCAACCTCCAGAATAGAGATCCCATCGAGAATATAACTGTCAAAAATATCCATTTCAGGGACAGTGGTAACTGCTGCTTCTGGTTGTTCATACATAATATTTTTCTCTTTAAACCTAGGTAAAAATATATCATGGGCAACCTCTTGAAGGAAAAGAGAAGAATCCTCCTCCATAACCATCTCTTCTTTAAAAAATGGAAGGTCTTCGTCATCATAAGTCGAGCTGCTAGGAACATCTACTTCAACCCTATATCCAGGAGAGCCATCTACTATAGACAACATCTTCTCTATAAACTCATAATTCTCATAAGAGGCATGTTGATCCTTATGAACATCTAAAGGAATAGATGTATCTGAAATGATGTTAGATGCTTCCGTGCTAGGGATAACATAATTAATATCATCCGACGCCTCTAGATTTTCATAGCAAATGCTTTCCACCACATTAAAGGCTTC
Organism: Picea engelmannii; assembly: GCA_009831015.1. NCBI lineage: Eukaryota > Viridiplantae > Streptophyta > Pinopsida > Pinales > Pinaceae > Picea > Picea engelmannii. The sequence goes on along the minus strand of ML798665.1, from coordinate 15,501 downwards.
ATCACAAACATGGTTTTCAGGGCTGGCAGAGGCTTTATGAAGCAAAGAAAACTCATCACAGCAGTTTTCATACAAACACTCAACTGACAAGTACTCTTTACAAAATGAATTGAAAGTTGTATGAAAACCTATCAAAGAATGGATGCTTGCAGTGGGAAGAGATCGACACCAATCAAGAGCAGCTCCCTTTAATGAATACTTAAAAAGCTTAATCTGAACATCTTCATGCATGATATTAAGTCTATGAATAACCTCATGAAAGTCCAGTAAATGCTCAGCTGGTACCTCCAAAATTTTTGCTTGAAACTCAGGGAAGATATCTTCCCATTCATCTCTACCTAGCAGTGGATTAGGAAAACCAACTATTTGGGAAAAGTCACAGAAAGCCAACCTTTGAGCTAAGATATTTTCCATATAGAATTACCGGAGTCGTCGACCGATCCTCGGATCCTGGAGTCGCCAGGTGAAAGATGTGCAATTTTGAATGTGTGTGGTCTTTGTTCACCATCAGAGGCCAGATCCTAATGTTGTGTCCTCCCAGAAAACTTCTCAAGCTGAGAAAGCAGCTGCCGAAACCTTCTCGAAAAATCTCCTTTAGGTCAGCTTTCAGGTGTGCCAAAAGTAGCCATATCTGAAACAGTGATGTGGAAACCTTGCAGTCACCAGGTGCACATTAGCAATCTTGTAGGGCTCTGATGTCTGATGCACCTTCAGAATCAGAGGCCCAATGTCGTTCTACCCAGGGAAAATCTTCAACTTCGTCCCCGAATACAGTGCCAGAAATGTTAGCATCAGAAGTTACTCCTGAATTGTGACAGGCGCAGAGCCCAACGCCCATCAATTTTATGTCACGATAAGTTTAATGGGTGATCAAATGGTTAGAGACCCAAGAAAGAATCACTCTAACTCAGGGACGAGGTCTGGCATGTAAAGAAAGAAGGCGGTCTTGATCTAACTTCAGCCAGTGGGTTGATTGTAAGATGAGCAAGTGGAAGACTTGGTGAGAGGAGTGAGCAAAACTACCTCAGGCAACAAGCCTTTCAGCAGTTTGTAGAAGAAAAACTCTGAATGCAAGATCCTCTTGGTTCAGAGTTTCGAGGAACTGAAGGGGTGACTTGACTGGATACTCCAATTCCAAATCATTCAGCGTTGAGAAAACCACAAGGACCGATTAGAGACAATGCAATTGTTATAACGATCCAACCTACAACATCCTATAACAGATATAACTCGACTGGATCCTCCAATTCTGAGTTGTTCTAATACAGTATAAACAAAGACATGGAAAGAAGTTGACATTCATAAGGCAAGAAATCTCAGATGTTAATACATCACCAGAATAACCAATGCTTCGTTAAAGCTTTTACAATAGGGAGCCTTTCTCAACCATCGATCCTTCAAAAATACAAAAACTCAGTACATATACTCAAAAAAAAAGAAAAACGCCTAACAGAGGCGTGCTCGGACCTCCAAGGCGTGGCGTCCCTTCAGTCAAACTCAGATGGATATCCTTCATCAGACACCACCTTAACTGTGCATGGCTCTTGCAAGGGGGTAGCTGAGCCATTAAGTGTCGAGTTAGCATGTGCAGACTTCTCTGGCTAGTCGAGGACTCGACATGGCTTCTTTGAAAAACAAATCGGCACACAGGACTGTCTCAGGAAGACTGCTTGCCAGATCCTCGAAACCTTACACTTAATGAGTGAGGAGAGGTTTCAACCACCTCCTCCCACTTTCATTTACTCCTAGCAGGAACCAGGATGAGACCGAATCGGATTGGCACCTAGAGATCGTGACGATCCCTTCTGTGACTAAACTCAACGCTTTTGGCCCCTCGTGCACAACTCTTTCTATTTCCCCAAGTGATCACGGGCCGTGACCCTACGCTTATCCTCAAAGGCACTTTCGGCGTTTCGTGGTTCGTGGATAGGAAGGAGTTGATCCTTGCTCTTCAAAGTCGCAATGGGCGAAATGTCGAGATGGCCTAATTGGGCACCACGCGTCCCTCTCTGATCTGACGTTCCTGAACTCATTCGGAGATACTGTGGGCCCCTGTCCCGGATGCCTTCGGCACTTCGCGTTTCGCGGATGGGAAGGAGCTAGTCCTTACTCTTCAAAGTCGCGATGCGTGAAGAGACGAAGAGCCTAATCATGCACCACGTGTCCCTGCAGGATGGACGACTGAGATCACTTTCGGTACTTCGCAATCTCGCGAGTTGGAGGGTAGAGCCTTCGTGCTCCCCTTTTACGAAGTCCCGAGACGCAAGATGGCGATACGGGTATATCTCTTTTTATTGTTGGTGCCCTCCACATGTAACCGTTGGCCAGGGCTTAAGTGCTAGTGCCTCTCGCAACTCGTGACCTCGCGAGTTGGAGTGTCAAACCTTGGCACCCTCCCTTCGGGAAATCCCGAGAGGCGATGGCTCTTTTCCTTTCCACAATTCTCGCGACTCGCGATCTCGCACAACTAAAGGATATGGTCCACCCTCCAAACTCACGAACCCCGAGTTCAAGAAATAAACCCACGCTTTAACTGATCGCAATCAATGGCCCTCGTTACTTCGCGAGTTCTCCACGAAGAATTTCGACCGTTCACTTCCTTGAAAACTTCTGCGTTATACTTGGCGCGACTCGGTTGACTGCAATTACCCACCGATCGTCGATCTGCTTCGTCAATTGATCGTTGCCGTTGAAATCAGACTACTCGCTCACTTGATTTTAAGCCCGAAATGGACTTCTTCTGTGGGCTGTGCTCGACGCTTATGGCTGCGGCGTTTGAATAAAACACATCCGACCGGTTTTCAAACCCCACTTCTATGCGTTTACACCAAAGGCCTAAAATCAAAGAGAAAACACCACCTTGCAAGAATTGGCACTAACATTAGGCTCCATGGGGGATAGAGTCATCCTTGTGATGCTCTAACAACTCATTCTGCAGCTTCGGTGCCTTCTGTTGGGCTATGGAGTCAAGCTCAAAACACCCCGCTGAAAATACAGGCTGAAAAGTAAAAGCAAAACAAAATAAACATACATGCTCGAGAGAGCTTATTTATGTACAATCCTAAACTAGTAAAATACTTTACATGGGGCTAGGTGAAATCAAATTTCCACCATAACCAATCAAGTAACTTCCTGAATGGAAGCTGCTTCATTCTATCGATGATCACCAACAGATAGTGTAACCGTGACAACAGAACGATTACGCTTTTCAACTCCTCCTTACAGGCTGAAGTTGGGATGAAATAGGGCGTCTCCAAATTGTGAAGGAAATACAACTCCATGTATCCCTTCACAGGCTCATAGGACCAGTGGCAAACTCCAGAAAATTGGTGACAAGGGGCCTCCTATGCTACACAGTTGTTCACGTGTGGCTGAATATCTCTGGTAAGCACAGGTGGGTGGATAGCTGACATAGGCTAACTGATCTCAGGCAGTGGCTGCTCGTTGACTGGCTCTGTGCATTCTATAAACTGCATCTTCGGCTCCTCCTCCTCTTCTCCGTGGCTCTCCCAAGGATCAGATTCATATTCATCATAAAGAGGGACCATGGGAAAGATCTGCTTGATGCCATGTCGGTCAACGTCTTCATAGTGATCAAATGTAGAATAAGCTTGCTGCTCATCATCGCTATAATATTCATAAAAAAAGGGTTGCCCTTCATTTCTATGATCAACCTCTAGAATAGAGATCCCATCGAGAATATAACTGTCAAAAAAATCCATTTAAGGGACAGCGGTAACTGTTGCTTCTGGTTGTTCATACATAATATTTTTCTCTTTAATCCTAGGTAAAAATATATCATGGGCAACCTCTTGAAGGAAAAGAGAAGAATCCTCCTCCACAACCATCTCTTCTTTAAAAAATGGAAGGTCTTCGTCATCATAAGTCAGGCTGCTAGGAACATCTGCTTCAACCCTATATCCATGAGAGCCATCTACTATAGACAACATCTTCTCTATAAACTCAGAATTCTCATAAGAGGCATGTTGATCCTTATGAACATCTAAAGGAATAGATGTATCTGAAATGATGTTAGATGCTTCCGTGCTAGGGCTAACATAATTAATATCATCCAACGCCTCTAGATTTTCATAGCAAATGCTTTCCTCCACAGTAAAGACTTCATCACAAACATGGTCTTCAGGGCTGGCAGAGGATTTATGAAGCAAAGAAAACTCATCACAACAGTTTTCATACAAACACTCAGCTCGGAAGTAATCTTTACAAAATGAATTGAAAGCTATATGAAAACCTTTCAAAGAATGGATGCTTGCAATGGGAAGAGATCGACACCAATCAAGAGCATCTCCCTTTAATGAATACTTAAAAAGCTTAATCTGGACATCTTCATGCATGATATTAAGTCGATGAATAACCTCATGAAAGTCCAGTAAATGCTCAGCTGGTACCTCCAAATTTTTTGCTTGAAACTCATGGAGGATATCTTCCCATTCATCTCTATTTGGCAGTGGATTAGGAAAGCCAACTATCTGGGAAAAGTCAAAGAAAGCCAACCTTTGAGCTAAGATATTTTCCATATTGAGTTACTGGAGTCGTCAACCGATCCTCGGATCCTGGAGTCGCCAGGTGAAAGATGCGCAGCTTTGAATGTGTCTGGTCTTTGTTCACCATCAGAGGCCAGATCCTAATGTTGTGTCCTCCCAGGAAACTTCTCAAGCTGAGAAAGCAACTACTGAAACCTTCTCGAAAAATCTCCTCTAGGTATGCTTTCAGGTGTGCCAAAAGTAGCCATATCTGATGTGGAAACCTTGGAGTCGCCACAATGGAGTCGCCAGGTGCACAATAGAAATCTTGTAGGGGTCTGATGTCTAATGCACCTTCAGAATCAGAGGCTCAATGTCGTTCTACCCAAGGAAAATCTTCAACTTCGTCCCCGGCAACGACACCAGAAATGTTAGCGTCAGAAGTCACTCCTAGATTGCGACAGGAGCAGAGCCCAACGCCCATCAATTTTATGTCACAATAAGTTTAATGGGTGATCAAATGGTTAGAGACCCATGACACAATCACTCTAACTCGGGGACGAGGTCTGGTATGCAAAGAACAAAGGAGGTCTTGATCTAACTTCAGTCAGTGGGTTGATTGTAAGATGAGCAGGTGGAAGACTTGGTGAGAGGAGTGAGCAAAACTACCTCAGGCAACATGCCTTTCAGCAGTTTGCAGAAGAAAAACTCTGAATGCAAGATCCTCTTGGTTCAGAGTTCCGAGGAACTGAATGGGTGACTTGACTGGATCCTCCAATTCCAAATCATTCAGTGTTGAGAAAACCACAAGGACCGATTAGGGACAATGCAACTATTACAGTGATCCAACCTACATCATCCTATAACAGATACATATCGACTGGATCCTCCAATTCTGAGTTGTTCTAATATAGTATAAACAAAGACATGGAAAGAAGTTGACATTCATAAGGCAAGAAGTCTCAAATGTTAATACATGACCATAATAACCAGTGCTTCGTTAAAGATTTTACAATCAGGAGCCTTGCTCAACCATCGATCCTTCAAAAATTCAAAAACTGAGTACATATACTCAAAAAAAAAAACGCCTAACAGAGGCATGCTCGGACCTCCAAGGCGTGGTGTCCTTTCAGTCAAACTCAAATGGATATCCTTCGTTAGACACCACCTTAACTGTGCATGGCTCTTACAAGGGGGTAGCTGAGCCATTAAGTGCCGAGTTAGCATGCGCAGACTTCTCTGGCTAGTCGAGGACTCGTCATGGCTTCTTTGAAAAACAAATCGGCACACAGGACCGTCTTGGGAAGACTGCTTGCCATATCCTCCATACCTTACACTTAATGAGTGAGGAGAGGTTTCAACCACCTCCTCCCACCTTCATTTACTCCTAGCAGGAACCAGTATGAGACCGAATCGGATTGGCACCTGGAGATTGTGACGATCCCTTATGTGACTAAACTCGATGCCTTTGGCCCCTCATGCACAACTCTTTCTATTTCCCCAAGTGATCACGGGCCGTGACCCCGCGCTTATCCTCAAAGGCGCTTTCGACATTTCAGGGTTCGTGGATAGGAAGGAGCTGATCCTTTCTCTTCAAAGTCGCGATGGGCGAAATGCCGAGATGGCCTAATTGGGCACCATGCATCCCTCTTTGATCTGACGTTCCTGAACTCATTCGGCGATACTGTGGGCCCCAGTCCCGGACACCTTCAGCACTTCGCGTCTCGCGGATGGGAAGGAGCTAGTCCTTACTCTTCAAAGTCGCGATGCGCAAAGAGGTGAAGAGCCTAATCACGCACCACGTGTCCCTGCGGGATGGACGACTGAGATCACTTTCGGTACTTTGCAATCTCGCGAGTTGGAGGGTAGAGCCTTCGTGCTCCCCTTTTACGAAGTCCCGAGACACGAGATGGCGATACGGGTATAGCTCTTTTTATTGTCGGCACCCTCCACACATAACCGTTGGCCAGGGCTTAAGCGCTAGCGCCTCTCACAACTCACGACTTCGCGAGTTGGAGTGTCGAACCTTGGCACCCTCCCTTCGCGAAATCCCAAGAGGCGATGGCTCTTTTCCTTTCCACAATTCTCGTGACTCACGATCTCACGCAACCAAAGGATATGGTCCGCCCTCCGAACTCATGAACCCCAAGTTCAAGAAATAAACCCACGCTTAAACTGATTGCGATCAACGACCCTCATTACTTCGCGAGTTCTCCACGGAGAATTCCGACCGTTCACTTCCTTGAAAACTTCTACGCTATACTTGTCGTGACTCGGTTGACTGCAATTACCCACCGATCGTCGATCTGCTTCATCAATTTATCCTTGCCGTTGAAATCAGACTACTCCCTCGCTTGATTTTAAACCCGAGATGGACTTCTTTTGTGGGCTGCGCTCGACGCTTATGGTTGCGGCCTTGAATAAAACACATACGACCGGTTTTCAAACCCCACTTCTATGCGTTTACACCAGAGGCCTAAAATCGGAGAGAAAACACCAACTTGCAAGAATTGGCACTAACATTAGGCTCCATGGGGGATAGAATCGTCCCTGTGATGCTCTAAGAACTCATTCTGTAGCTTCAATGCCTTCTGTTGGGCTATGGAGTCAAGCTCAAAACACCCCGCTGAAAATACAGGCCGAAAAGTAAAAGCAAAACAAAATAAACATACATGCTCGAGAGAGCTTATTTATGTATAGTCCTAAACTAGTAAAATCCTTTACATGGGGCTAGGTGAAATCAAATTTCCACCATAACCAATCAAGTAACTTCCTGAATGGAAGCTGCTTCATTCTGTCGATGATCACCAACAGATAGTGTAACCATGACAACAGAACGGTTACTCTTTTCATCTCCTCCTTATAGGCTGAAGTTGGGATGAAATAGGGCGGCTCCAAATTGTGAAGGAAATACAACTCCATGTATCCCTTCATAGGCTCATAGGACCAGTGGCAAACTCCAAAAAATTGGTGACTAGAGGCCTTCTCTGCTACACAGTTGTTCACGTGTGGCTGAATATCTCTGGTAAGCACAGTTGGGTGGATAGCTGACGTAGGCTGACTGATATAAGGTGGTGGTTGCTCGCTGACTAGCTCTGTGCATTCTATAAACTGCATCTTCGCCTCCTCCTCCTCTTCTCCATGGCTCTCCCAAGGATTAGATTCATATTCATCATAAAGAGGGACCATGGGAAAGCTCTGCTTGATGCCATGTGGGTCAATGTCTTCATAGTGATCAAATGTAGAATAAGCTTGCTGGTCATCATCACTAGAATATTCATGAAAAAAGGGTTGCCCTTCATTTCTATGATCAACCTCCAGAATAGAGATCCCATCGAGAATATAACTGTCAAAAATATCCATTTCAGGGACAACAGTAACTGCTGCTTCTGGTTGTTCATACATAATATTTTTCTCTTTAATCCTAGGTAAAAATATATCATGGGCAACCTCTTGAAGGAAAAGAGAAGAATCCTCCTCCACAACCATCTCTTCTTTAAAAAATGGAAGGTCTTGATCATCATAAGTCGAGCTGCTAGGAACATCTACTTCAACCCTATATCCAGGAGAGCCATCTACTATAGACAACATCTTCTCGATAAACTCAAAATTCTCATAAGAGGCATGTTGATCCTTATGAACATCTAAAGGAATAGATGTATCTGAAATGATGTTAGATGCTTCTATGCTAGGGCTAACATAATTAATATCATCCCACGCCTCTAGATTTTCATAGCAAATGCTTTCCTCCATAGTAAAGGCTTCATCACAAACATGGTCTTTAGGGCTGGCAGAGGATTTATGAAGCAAAGAAAACTCATCACAACAGTTTTCATACAAACACTCAGCTGGGAAGTAATCTTTACAAAATGAATTTAAAGTTGTATGAAAACCTGCAAAGAATGGATGCTTGCAATGGGAAGAGATCGACACCAATCAAGAGCAACTCCCTTTAATGAATACTTAAAAATCTTAATCTGAACATCTTCATGCATGATATTAAGTCGATGAATAACCTCATGAAAGTCCAGTAAATGCTTAGCTGGTACCTCCAAAATTTTTGCTTGAAACTCAGGGAGGATATCTTCCCATTCATCTCTATCTGGCAGTGGATTAGGAAAACCAACTATCTGGGAAAAGTCACAGAAAGCCAACCTTCGAGCTAAGATATTTTCCATATCGAGTTAGTGGAGTCGTCGACCAATCCTCGGATCCTGGAGTCGCCAGGTGAAAGATGCGTAGCTTTGAATGTGTCTTGTCTTTTTTCACCATCAGAGGCCAGATCCTAATTTTGTGTCCTCCTTGGAAACTTCTCAAGCTGAGAAACCAATTGATGAAACCTTCTCGAAAAATCTCCTCTTAGTCAACTTTCAGGGGTGCCAAAAGTAGCCATATCTGAAACAGTGATGTGGAAACCTTGGAGTCACCAGGTGCACAGTAGCAATCTTGTAGGGCTCTGATGTCTGATGCACCTTCAGAATCAGAGGCTCAATGTCGTTCTACCCAGTGAAAATCTTCAACTTCGTCCTCGGCAACGACGCCATAAATGTTAGCGTCAGAAGTCACTCCTGAATTGCGACAGGAGTAGAGTCCAACGCCCATCAATTTTATGTCACGATAAGTTTAATGGGTGATCAAATGGTTAGAGACCCAGGACAGAATCTCTCTAACTCAGGGATGAGGTCTGGTATGTAAAGAACAAAGGAGGTCTTGATCTAACTTCAATCAGTGGGTTGATTGTAAGATGAGCAGGTGGAAGACTTGGTGAGAGGAGTGAGCAAAACTACCTCGGGCAACAAGCCTTTTAGCAGTTTGCAGAAGAAAAACTCTGAATGCAAGATCCTCTTGGTTCAGAGTTTCGAGGCACTGAAGGGGTGACTTGACTAGATCCTCCAATTCCAAATCATTCATCGTTGAGAAAACCACAAGGACCGATTAGAGACAATGCAACTGTTACAGTGATCCAACCTACATCATCCTATAACAGATACAACTCGACTGGATCCTCCAATTCCGAGCTGTTCTAATACAGTATAAACAAATACATGGAAAGAAGCTGACATTCATAAGGCAAGAAGTCTCAGATGTTAATACATCACCAGAATAACCAGTGCTTCGTTAAAGCTTTTACAATCGGGAGCCTTGCTCAACCATCGATCCTTCAAAAATACAAAAACTGAGTACATATACTCAAAAAAAAAAAATGCCTAACAGAGGCGTGCTCGGACCTCCAAGGCGTGGCATCCCTTCAGTCAAACTCGGACGGATATCCTTCGTCAGACACCACCTTAACTGTGCATGGCTCTTGCAAGGTGGTAGCTGAGCCATTAAGTGTCGACTTAGCGTGTGCAGACTTCTTTGGCTAGTCGAGGACTTGACATGGCTTCTTTGAAAAAAAAATTGGCACACAGGACCATCTCGGGCAGACTGCTTGCCAGATCCTCCATACCTTACACTTAATGAGTGAGGAGAGGTTTCAACCACCTCCTCCCCTTTTCATTTACTCCTAGCAGGAACCAGGATGAGACTGAATCGGATTGGCACCTGGAGATCACGACGATCCCTTCTGTGACTAAACTCGACGCTTTTGGCCCCTCGTGCATAGCTCTTTCTATTTCCCCAAGTGATTACGGGCTGTGACCCTGCGCTTATCCTCAAAGGCGCTTTCGGTGTTTCACAGTTAGTGGATAGGAAGGAGTTGATCCTTGCTCTTCAAAGTTGCAATGGACGAAATGTCGAGATGGCCTAATTGGGTGCCACACGTCCCTCTCTGATCTGACGTTCCTGAACTCATTCGGCGATACTGTGGGCCCCAGTCCCGGATGCCTTCGACACTTTGCATCTCGCGAATGGGAAGGAGCTAGTCCTTAATCTTCAAAGTCGCGATGCGCGAAGAGGCGAAGAGCCTAATCACGCACCACGTGTCCCTGCAGGATGGACGAATGAGATCACTTTTGGTACTTCGTAATCTCCCGAGTTGGAGGGTAGAGCCTTCATGCTCCCCTTTTACGAAGTCCCGAGACGCGAGATGGCGATACGGGTATAGCTCTTTTTATTGTCGGCGCCCTCCACACGTAACCATTGGCTAGGGCTTAAGTGCTAGCGCCTCTCGCAACTCGCGACCTCGTGAGTTGGAGTGTCGAACCTTGGCACCCTCCCTTCGCGAAATCCTGAGAGGCGATGGCTCTTTTCCTTTGCATAATTCTCGTGACTCGCGATCTTGCGCAACCAAAGGATATGGTCTGCCCTCCGAACTCACGAACCCCGAGTTCAAGAAATAAACCCACGCTTAAATTGATCGCGATCAACGGCCCTCGTTACTTCGCGAGTTCTCCACGGAGATTTCCAACCGTTCACTTCCTTGAAAACTTCTACGCTATACTTGGTGCGACTCGATTGATTGCAATTACCTACCGATCGTTGATCTACTTCGTCAATTGATCCTTGTCGTTGAAATCAAACTGCTCGCTCGCTTGATTTTAAGCCCGAAATGGACTTCTTCTATGGGCTGTGCTCGACGCTTATGGCGGCGGCCTTTGAATAAAACACATTTGACAGGTTTTCAAACCCCACTTCTATGCGTTTACACCAGAGGCCTAAAATCGGAGAGAAAATACCACCTTGCAAGAATTGGCACTAACATATTTATTCTCTCCAGGTTGCACTTTGTTTAGTGCCGGAGGAATGGCCCAGGGTGGGGAATGGTCCAGGCTCAACAATTGGGGACAGACATTCCTTAGGGCAGATTCATTCTCCCTTGGTTACACTTTGTTTAGTGTCGGAGGAATGGCCTAGGGTGAGGAATGGTCCAGACTCAGAAATCAGAACAATCATTCTTCCTTGCTTGAGAAGAATAGTCCAGATAGCTCATCATTGATGTCGTACTTTTGAGGGCAGATGCTCTTCCGAGATATCAAAGATGTGAGTGGAAGAATGACCCTAATGATTCGGTTTATATCATAACATCATTTCTGTGCAGGTTGATATCAGATGATTGTTATGAATATTGTATGACAATAGATGTATACTATTGTGGTGGATGTCTTCCACTATTGGATCAAGTACTTGTGTGTTACTTGGTGTGGTAGTGTACCACTGGATTGTAGTTATATACTACTATGGATAGACACATTTGTGTTTTATTTTGTTTCGATTGCCTTGAAGACTATCAACAACATTGGAAATGATTATCAACTAGATGGATGATCAAAGGACATAGATTTCTCAGATGAAAAATGGTTCAGAACATTTACTCTTTTAGGACATATGTCCAGATTAGAATAATGGCTCTTGTATCACTTTGTGGTGTGAGTGACTTATCCAACATCATGTCTAATTACTCAGATGGAGTATGGTTTCGAGAGATGATATGGCTGATGACATTGATGGTGATGATGGTGCTCATGATCTAGTCATGAGATAGTCTATACAACTATGTTGATGCTACCGGGTGAATGGTATGTTTATGCTCAAGACCATTACCTATAATACCTCCCTAGCTAGGAGGGAGTGTATATATTATGGTAGCCGCAGGAGGTATTTACCTCCACGTGTAAACCCGATGAGAATATAAGACTCTAGAAAACAAGAAGAAACCCTAATGAGTTGGCTAATAACCCTAGAAGACATGTCGACTCTAGAGGATAATTTATATTAGGTTATTAGCCTCCAAGAGAAGAAGTTGGCTAGAAGAATTAATATGTATTGAATAGACAGATACCCAGAATGAGAAGTCGGCCCAAGTAGTTAGCCAGATTTAGTATAAATACAGGAGGCCAGTCTTCATTCTGGCAGGCAGTCTCAGAATTGTAGAGCAGCACTTGTGCGCACTACAGTGCCCAGTTTTGTGTGCAGATTTGGAAGAGAGCTGCCATTGCAGCTGCTGCAGCTAGCAGATCACGTTTGGCTTGGACTATCTCTTGGTTAGGGTTTGGACTATCTGATCAGCTCTTGTTGGTGCGTTATCCTTGGGGAAAGGTGCGCTACCCTTTGTTTGGCTATCTAGCCAAGGGTTTGCTTCCGGAGTGATTCTCTGTCAAGGTTAAGGTGCTCGGAGGGTGGCTTCGGCCTATGGTTGGGTGACAATAGTGATATTGTCAATGGTAAAATGAGCACATCCATTATATTCTAACAAGGTTGTGGCGGTGGTGTATGTTTTGATGGACATTTGGCACTTTTTGGAGGTAGAGGCCCATGAATCTTCGAAGAAAGGCTTTGGTTGAGGACAATTGGCCTTTGGAGGCCTAGCGCTCCCTTCTCCAACTCAACGACTTGACCAAAAGTGCTAAACGTTGCCCAAAAAGGGGGTGACGTCATGTTTCTAGGGTTTCTCTTATGTGCAAAATATGAATTAAATAATATTACTTTTGTAAAGGGGCAAGGTAAGGGATGTTGACCCCTTATCTTGTGTTTTACCCTAAGTTTTGTGGACAAACATGTTTTAGAACATTTTGTATAAATAAAGATCAACTCTATTTCATTTGGATCATAA
>ML798664.1:276659-289045 GCA_009831015.1 Picea engelmannii | reverse complement strand
AGCCTGTGAATGGGGGTATCCCCCTTTATAGTAACGAATGTTATCTGGGCCATTCATCTGAAGGACGCGTGGTGCACATCTGTGTCACGTCGACATTCGGGAGTTCGAGGGGTAAGCGCTCCTCGTCATTTCACCTCTCGAAACCTCGAATCTCGAAACGCCGAAAGTGCCCAGAATTAGGCTCATGGTTTTGGTGCCTGGTCACAAAGGAGTAGACCTAAAGGAGGGGCGCTAATGTTTATCATTCGATGAGATGGGCCCCAAAGCACCGAGAGTGATCCGAGCCGTTCATCCTGGATGAACATGTGGTGCACGATTGGGTCCTCCTGGCCTTTCACTCATTGCGATTTCACAGCAGTAAGACTTGCTCCTTCCTATCCACGAACTCCGAAGCGCCGAAAGTGCCCAAAGGCGGGCCCACAATATCGAGGAGCAGTCTCAACCGTCCATCTAAAGGGGACACCTAGTGCGTGATTAGGCTCCCCGCCTTCTTGCCCATCGTGATTTCGAAGCGCAAGAAGCAGCTCCTCCATATCCCCGATGCACGAAGTGACGAGAGCGTCCAGGACCTGGGGCCTGCAGCAGTGTCGGGTGAATTTAGGACTGTTAGTTTTGAAGGACGCGTGGTGCCAGATTAAGCCATCTCGACATTTCGCTCATCATGATTTCAAGAAGCATGGATCAACCCCTTCATATCCGTGAATGCTGAAAACACCTTTGGGAGTAAGAACATGGTCATAGCCCGTGGTCACTTGGGAGACAAAGAGAGTTGTGCAAGAGGGGCCAAAGGCACCGAGTTCAGTTACAGAGGAGATCATCGCGACCTCTAGGTAGCATCGGATCTGATCTCAATCCTGTGTCTCACTTGGAGTAAATGAAGGCATGAACGGGTGGTTGAAACCTCCATTCATTCATTAAGTGTGAGATATGGAGGGTCTGGTAAGCAGTCTGCTCGAAGGGGTCCTGTGTACCATTTTTTCCAAAGAATCCATGCTGAAGTCTTCGAAGAGACAGAGAAGTCTGCACACGCTAGCTCGACACTTAATGGCTCAGCTACCCTCCTTACAGGAGCCATGTGCAGTTAAGGTGGCGTGTGAAGAAGGATTTTAGTACAAATTTGACTGAAAAGACACCGAGCCCTGGGTGAATGGGCACACCTCTGTTAGGCGAATTTTCCTGAGTATATAGGCTCAGTTTTTGTATTTTGTAAGTATCGATGGTAGAGCGAGGCTCCCGATTGTAATGTTTTAACAAACACTCTAGTTTTATGGTTATGCATTTGTATGTAAGATTTCTTGCTTTATGAAAGACAATTTCCCTGTTTCATCTAGTTTTCATCTCATACTGAGGGAGTTCATGATTGACTGATTCACATGAATTATTGCAGTTGCGTTTTGATAAAGGTTTTATTGTGACACTATTGTATTCCCTGGTTTTCTGCATTTGAATGTAAGATGATCTCACATTTAAATGCATTCTCCTAAAGTCTGCTAGAAACCTGATGTTGACAATAGACCTTTGCATCTCTCTAATACAAGTCTTCCCCCCTACTCACCCTTACTACAACTCACTATTTGAAGTATGTCCAAGACCTCACCTACCCATGCATGCCGGGCCTAGTTTCAGAGTCGAAACAATATCGTCCGAGTTTACTTCCATTCGATCACCTCTTCCATACACAAACCGTGACATAAACTGATGGGCGTCGGGCTTTGCTCCTGTAAGCAATCCAGGAGTGACTTCCGTCGCCAACATTTCTGGCACCGTTGTTGGGGACGAAGTTGAAAGTTTTCCTCGGGATTGAATGACATTGAACCTCTGATTCTGAAGGTGCATCGGGTATCAGAGCCTTTGAAGATTGCTACTTTGCACCTGGCGACTCCATTTTGACGACTCCGCTGGGGAGAACTTGCTCTATTAATTGTGTCTTTTAGAGGCAGACACACGTGGTCTCATCCACAACTGCCTCTAGCTACACTTGAAACTGATCCAGAGGTGGTTATCAAAAAAGGAAAGGCCTTCGAAGAAGAAGCTCCCACCGCCGAACTAGGTAATCCGCCATCTCCTTCTGTAGGAAATCCATTCTCTCCTCCTCGCTTTCTTATTAGACCTCCTTCAGGGGTTTCCTGTTTCCTGAATTTTGGGAGTGTTCCTGCTGAGTTTTCCCCTCTCGGTCTAGGAATGGAGGGAGAAATCCTTGTCACTCCCCTCTCCTCTGAGGCTGTACCTTGGCGTAGGCCCAGGACTGCAGAAAATTTCCCCACTCCTATCTTTACTGCTCTGCCTTTTGTTACCGTTACTACTCCTGTAACCCCTGACTTGAGCTCGCTAGCCTTCTCCTTAAATCCCCTCTTGTTTCCCACTCCACTTCGGGACTCATTCCCAGTAGCCCCTTCGTGAACTCCTTCTCCCCCGAGTTCTCCTCCACCTAATATCCCTATGGCAGGAGAAAATCCCCCTATGACTAGAATGGAGGCCATTATAGATGCTAGGTATGCTCCCCTCGTGCTACCACAGCCTCTCAATGCCCTTCCAGCAGATGGTTACCTCAAATAGTTACCCAAGTTTACAGTTTACAGGTGAGGGGGACATAACTGTAGAAGAACACCTAGAAGCCTTTTACCATTTCACAGATGATAATGTCATCATGCATGCATATGTATGGATGAGGATTTTTGTCCATAGCCTTCAAGGTGAGGCTAGAAAATGGTTCAAAGCCCTGCCTCCTGGATCTATTGATGGGATCGAAGCTTTAGATAATGCCTTTTTGAGACAGTGGGGAGATAAAAAAGACTTCATGTATTACATGACAGAGTTTGGGTCTTTGAAGAGAAAAGAAGGAGAGCCTGTCTCCGACTTCTCCAAGAGATTCAATAAAATGTACAATAAAATCCCTGCTGAGATCAAACCTTTAGAATCCTCTGCAAAGATCACTTATGCCAACAATTTTGATCCTGATTTCTGCCTCCTGCTCAGGGAAAGAAGATCCACTACTTTGGCCCATATGCAAGATGCATCCATGGAGGTAGAATCTAATATATTGGCTGTTGACCGACTCAGGAACACTGCTGGTAGAAACATATCTAGGCAGAGGCCTAAAGCTTCCTCATCCAACTCCTCTCCCCTGCCCCTTCAGAGAGATGAGACAGCTAGAATACTAAAGTCACTTTCTGCTAGAATGGATAGGTGGGAGTTAGAAGGGAAGCCCATGTACAGAAATCCCCAGAATGTTGATGGTAGAGGTTTCGGGAGACCTGATAATAATGGACCGTGGGCCTTCCCAAGGGAACAAAGGGAACAAAGATAGAAAAGATCAAAGGATTCAAGCCCCTCTCCATAATAACCTGGTTACTCATGAGGGAGGGGAGGAGGTAGACGAGTTCGACCCCGAAATTCATTGTGTTGAAGAAGCTCCTCCTTTTCCTCATTTGACTCAGTCTGCATATGAGAAATCCCTGATGAATGTTCAAATCCATGAGTTAGGTAAGGGAGAAAGGGCCGGTCACGGCTCTAACAGATATAACCTCAGGTCAAGAAATAAAGAGGGAGACTTTGACAGCCAAGATCAGCCCCTCATAACAGAAAGGTCTACTAAAGCTGCAACAATCACTACTAAAGAAAAGAAAACTCAGGATGCTTCACCAGCAACCAAGGAACCTGTCACTGAGGTAAGGGAAACTCCTAAGCCTACTCCTTCCTTCAATTTTGAGCATGAAATTCAAAAGATTAGAATCCTTGTACCCCTATCGGAATTAGTACTTAAAAACAAAGATTTCAAAAGGTCCCTCTCCAAGATGCTACAATCTGAGCTCCCCCAGCCTTCCACTAACTCAATAAATCTTCAGGATGAAAAGTTAGCAGTTGTCCTAGGGCCCATGGTAGAATATAGAGATGATTCATCCCCTCCCTTCTACACATATCTGAATATACATGATAAAGTACTGCATAACTGCCTCATGGATTCAGGGGCTTCCCATAACCTTATGCCCAAAATAGTTATGGAAGAATTGGGACTGGAGGTGACAAAAACTTATTATGATTTGTACTCTTTCGATTTGAGAAGAGTGCAGTGTCTAGGAGTCATGAAAGACCTTGTGGTTTCTTTGTTTCAGCTACCCATGAAGAGTGTGGTCATGGATATTGTGGTAGCTGACATTCCCCCTAGATTTGGCATGCTATTGTCTAGATCTTGGATTAAAAATCTTGGGGGAAAATTGCAGATGGATCTCACGTATGCCACCATTCCAGTCTTTGGAGGGGAACAAAGGAGGTTATATATAGAAGCTCAGTTGGCCTACATTGTTAGTGATGAAGCAAATCCCACCAATCACCCCATCTTTGCACTTGACACCGACCTGGGGTCTAGTTTATTACAACTCACTGATGCTCCTGAAGACCCTTTCCAAGTCAGAAAGCATCCCAGCCTTGATTATCCGATTCCCCCTCCAACCCCTCCCATGTGGAAGATGTTTTTCGATGGAGCTTCTTCTAACGAAGGTGCTGGTGCTGGGGTGGTTTTCATATCACCTTGTCAAGAGGCCATAGCCCTGTCATACAAGTTGGAATTTGAAACCACCAACAATGTGGCAAAGTATGAAGCTCTTGTTCTGGGTATGAGGGCCGCAAAGGAAATGGGGATTAAAGAAATAGAAATATTTGGAGATGCTGAGTTAATTATCCAGCAAGTCAGAAATGCTTATCATGTTAATAATCCCCGGCTCATGAATTACAGAAAATGAAGTATGGGACCTGATTGATAGTTTCTTCTTGGCCTTTAACATTTCTTTTGCTCTGAGAGGGGAGAATACTTCATCCGATTCTTTAGTTGTCTCAGCTAGTTTTATCAAAGTTCCTCTGCCACCGATGGTCAAATATGATGTTGAAATGCGATATAGGCCCTTTGTACCAAACAATGTCAAGCATTGGAAGGTATTTGAAGACGATCTGGAGATTGAAAAATTTCTCCAATCTGTTGATGAATTTTCTACATTGCACATTGATCAGGATCTCGACTCGGAAGGTAACCCTTACCTTGAGGTGTTTTTAAATAAAATTGCTAATCACCAGATTATTCAGCTGCCCAACAATCACATTCCGAGAGGACTAGTCCCCTTGGAAAGGTTGTTCGATGGGAATGATGTGGCCATAAAGGGTAAGGTTTCAAATGAAGATGTTGATACAATCGAATGCAACATTGGCACACAGGAGGAGCATAGGTTTGTCAAATTATCAAGCAGTTTGACCAGAGAACAGAAGGCCAAATATACTGAGTTGATAAAAGAGTTTGCTGATGTGTTTGCCTGGACATACGAAGACCTCAAGACTTATGACACATCTGTCATTAAGCACAAGATCCCACTAAAGGAAGAGGCTAAACCGTTCATACAGAAGTTAAGGCAGATAAATCCCATGTTGCTACATGTCATGGAGAAAGAAGTGAAGAAATTGTTAGATGCCCAAATCATTGTCCCCTTGAGATATTCCGAATGGGTGGCCAATTTGGTCCCAGTAAGGAAGAAAAGTGGAGAAATCAAACTCTGTGTTGATTTCAGGAACTTGAACAGGAGCTCAAGGAAAGAAAATTATCCCCTGCCCAACATGGAACACATATTGCAAAGGGTAATGGCTGCCTCTAGGATATCCATGATTGATGGTTTTTCTAGTTATAATCAGATATCAGTCATGCCTGAGGACAAAGAAAAAATAGCCTTCACCACTCCTTGGGGTATGTTCATGTATGCCAAAATGCCTTTTGGATTGATGAATGCGGGAGCAACGTTCCAACGAGCTATGGATATAGCCTTCATCGGGGAGAAGGACTAGTTTGTGGTAATCTATTTAGATGACATCACGGTCTTCTCTAGGTCAGACAAGGAGCACCGCTGCCACTTGAGGAAAGTTTTCCTGAAGTGCCGGAGGTTTGGCCTATCTCTAAACCCCAAGAAATCTTTGTTTTCTATGAAGGAGGGGAAGTTATTAGGCCATATAGTATCAACAGAGGGAGTGAGAATTGTTCCTAGCAGGGTAGAGGTGATTCAAACCCTGTCACTTCCTAGATCCAAGAAGGAAGTTCAAGCCTTTTTGGGAAAGATCAATTTCTTGAGGAGATTCGTCTCAAATTTTGCTGAGTTGGTGAAACATATCACAACCATGCTCAGGAAAGGAAATGAAGTAAAATGGACTGCTGAACCCAGGGAATCTTTTATCCAAATAAAAATGGCATTGACTGAGGCACCTGTGCTGATCAGTCCTAACTATTCCAAAGAGTTCCTAATTTTCTCTTTTTCTTCTTTTGATATAGTAGAGGTGGTGTTATTGGATAAATCCGTAGGTGCAGACACTAACCGATCTCCCTAGATCCACCTAGATCTAGAACAAAGCAAGACATAACATGGCTCTTTCCCTAGATTTTGACCATTGAATTAAATAGGAGGAAAGAACAAATAACATACCTTATTATCACATCCTATGGTCTTTGTTGCTCCTGCTTCGCTCCAGTGCTCTCATGCAGTCAAGACCAAGACAACAAAAACCAACCAAAGTGAATAAAGCACAATATATTCAACGGTTAACCTATGTGTGTGATCAAGGAATTACACAATAAAGTGAAAATAACTTTATGGGAAAGAATCATATTACTATATCATATTAAATGTGAAAGAGAGATTACAACCATGGCCTTGATGTCGTAAGGTCCCTTCCAACTTTCCTTCATTCCCCACACACTTCTTGCTCCAAGGATTCTGAAAACATAGATCTGATAGCTACTCACAATCTATCTTGACAAAACAAATCTCAAAGCCACTCCAACCAAGCTGATAATTCCAAGCCAATCAAGAACAAGCTCATGAACCAACAAAGCTAACTTTCTCCATGATAACTCCTCTCCTTTTATAAGTTTAAGAGGATAAGGTGAGGAGGTTAGGATGATCCCACTAAATCATGAAGGCGAGTAAGATCCAAACCATTCGGATGCCACCTCACCATAGAAGTTTCTCCTTCTAGAAGATTCGAGAACACACTAATTTTTCCCATGTGTAGGCATTCTCGCACCTTATCTATAGAGAAACCTACGAACATCTCGCACCCTAGCTATAGTGAAACCTGCGAGAATGGGTCATTCTCGCACCCTGCCTATATAGCAACCTACGAACTTCCCTTTTTATAAGGTTTTTACATAGGAAAATGCAACTTCTTTTCTCAGGAAAAGTTCTTCTCCCTTCTCTCTTTAGGAACTCAGGCCACTGACCCCTCTGAAGGAAACAGATAGGTTTACATCATTAATGATCATAGGGATGACGAAAATAATGTGTCATAGAGAGCCCCCCAAAGTATGAAGTTAGAACAAAGTGATAGCTGAAATGCTTTGTCGAGTGTGTGTAGGGAACAAGGAACAGTCGGTCAGAAACTTGCCAACAAAGAAGAAAATACAGTACAATAATATATCATCACTGAGGTAGGAATTCCCATACTCAGAATTCAAATGACTCAAAGAATAAATGCCGACATGCGAAGATCCATGTCAAGTAAGACAGGTCATGGCCACGAAACATACACTGTGGATCCATGCCGATATGACTCAAATCTGAACATAGCCACCAAAAATACACTATGGATCTATGTGTTAAAGACTCAAATTTGAACATAGCCACTAGACATACAATGTGGATCTATGCAACAGTACAATGAATATACTCCAACGCAACCTGGATCTGTCAGAAAATATCCAGGGTCTTCATCTCCACCACTCTATCGTACGAATCTAACCATGTGAATACATGTGTTGAAGTCGAACATGGTAGAAACCACTTGATTACCGATCATTAGTGTGTACTGTTAACAAGCTTGAGGGAAATCACCATTAATATCAATGACTCCCAAGGTACTCTGGTATAATCCAACGAATGTGAATCAATGAGCTGAGGTCAAACATTCGACAAAATCTCTCAATCAGGGGTCGATAATGAAAACCCACTGTCAAAAGAGAGGAAACCTGCCATTGAGGCATGCAAGTTCCAAGGTACCAATTGGTTTCTAAGTCCAATTCATGGATAGTGAGTTGAAGTGGACAAGAAAAGACTCGTCACAGGAGGGCCTTAATGTATCCCACATCAATGACATGAAACAAGTAACAAGATTTGATGTAGATCAGAGTAACAAGTGATTCAGGACTGACTCAGGGATGGCCAACGTAATAGAAGGATTTAAGGACTGCATAAATGGACAACGCAATAGAAGGCTTTAAGGAATGCATAAATGGCCAACGCAATAGAATGCTTTTCGGGTTGAACATCTCTTTGAACATATTGACGACACGACAACTGTCTTGGAAACACTGAGTCAACAACAGGGATCACAGATCGATTTGTAATCTTATAGGAATATGATCAGGAGACAAGTGGATTTTCCAACCTAAACACAAGGCGAGTGAAGGGGTGTCATGTTCAAAAGTGACTCTTTCATGGAATACAATTTTAGACACAATTCTTTCCAAAATTTCCCCCACCATTTCAGGCGAGTACCTCTTTATTTTTACACAAGCTTGAGGAGGATAACATATGCTTGTAAATGTAAGATCATCCTTCGGACGAGTCCCTAGGAGAATGTTTAACAAACCTTAAGAAGGAGTGGTTCGGTCCCATCATGGGTCTGTCAATGTTTGTTTAACGAGTCCAGAGATAGAAAACTCGAAGGTTTTTCAAGATTATAGAGTTTCGAAAAACACTTAAAAGAGAACTCTCTCAGTTACTTTTTCGTAAAATAGTCTGGATGAGACCGAAAAAGAGATAAATTATCGCTCACCAAACACACACTTCAAATACTTTATCGAGCGTGAAAATAGCAAGGTCGCTCGATAATCTTTTCATGTTTAGAGAGTCTAAAAAGAGCTTAAAGGGAACTCCAGGGGGTTCCTTTCTCGTATAACCTTTACGAGTCCGAAAAAGTGATAAAAGTATACTCGGTTACATTATCATTGATTTACGAGCACGAGAAAGAACAAAGACTAATCTCAGTAACTTATTCTCATGTATTTACGAGCATGATAAAGAACAAAGACTAAGCTCGGGATTGTTTTCATTTTTACGCAAGATTTAAAACAAAACAAAACTATGCTTGGGATATATTTTAATTTTTACACAAGCTTAAAAACTAAACTAAACTATGCTTGGACCTGGTTTCATGTTTACACAAGATTGAACCAAAGGAAACTATGCTTGAGGTAGGTGGTTTCATTTTTACACAGGCTTGAACCATAGAAAACTATGCTTGGACTTCCCAACTCATGGTTGGTACTTAGCCCCCAGCTTAAGAATCTAGTGGCTCAAACTTCAGCATGAAGTCTAGAGGCTGAGGTCAAATGCCCCCCAAGCTTCGTTTCATCCAACTGCAAAGGAGAATGAAATGAAGCTTCAAATACTAGACGAAGGACTTGACTCAAATAGAGAGGGGGAAAACTATTTCATTTTTTAACGAGCTTGACACAGAAACAAGAACTATGCTCGTAACCTATGTTTCATTTTTTAATGAGGTTGCCACAGAGACGAAAAAACTATCCTCGTAAATGGTTTCATTTTTTAACAAGATAGAAATTAGAAAACTATGCTCAAGTCTGGTTTCATTTTTTAACGAGCTTGAAATGAGAAAATCATGCTTAAAGACTTATGTTTCATTTTTTAACGAGGTTGCCTCAGAGATGCAAAAAATATCCTCGGAAGTCTCTCTTCTAGATCATGGATCCAAAGAAGACAATGCTCCAGAATGACACCATGTCAAGGGACAAAACTCGGTCATGGATTCCAAGAGGTCTTCACTAGAAGGAAGTAACATACTCTGGAAGGACACCATGTCGAGGGTTGCGACAGGAGTTAAGATATCAGGCTCTAACGAACCTATAGAAGAGATTACCATGTCAACTACTGGATCTAAATCATCAGAAGTTGAAGCCATGGGTGACAATGCCACATAATTGACCTATGGCGGGGGCGATACTGTCTACATACAAGAACCATTTAGGGAGGCAATCCAAGCGGGGTCAATGAATGAAAGTTGATCAACAGTCACAACTCGTCCATCGTGAGGTAAAGATATCACACGAAAAAGAGTAGAGACAATAGCTTTCATGGCATAGACATAATCTCACCCAAGGAGTAAAGAAAAATCCAAGGGGTCTTGGACTACCATGACATCAATGAAGACAATTTTCCCTCCCAAAGTTACAGGAAAATGAGGAAGGGTCCCTAAATGTTGACTAATTCTTTTGTTAAAAGCTAACAGATTCTGCGTAACCGGCGCAAGTGGAGGACAACCCAAAGCTTGCCAAGTAATAAAGGACAAAATACTAACAGATGCACCTTCATCTATCAGTTTCTGAGGAATGTCCTGACCACAAACCTGTACTGTAATTTGGAAAGGCATGTAAGAGGGAAGACAAGGTCCAGTTAGCACATCCCAATCAAAACAGATGGCCTCATTACTTGGAGGGGGTCCTACGGGAGAAGGAGGAATACCCCTCAGCACGGGAGATTCTTTATCAATGAGAAAAACATGGGCAATATCGGGTTTACTCTCGAGCGGGAGAGTAGGATCGACCGATGGAGAGATCAGATCGACCACTTGGGTTTCATTCTCTAGGGGGAGAAGGGGGTCGATAGGTGGAAACAGATCGACTGCTTGGGTTTCACTCTCTGAGGGGAGAGTGGGATTGACTGAGGATGGTATCGGATCAACCACTTGGTATACTGGTTCATCCAAAGACATGACTAGATTGACCACTTGAGCAACCAGATTGACCGACAGGGGAACCAGAGTGATCATTCCATCAAGTACAGGTGGATTAAGAGAAAGCTTGCAATAAGCAGCTGGAATTTGAGGCTGTGAAACAGTCATGTTTTCCAGGAATTTCGAGGCTTCGTACATATGAGGACAAAGGTGAGTGAGATGACTCCCTTTGCATAACATGCACATGAACTTGACTCTACTTTTCTTCTTCCCAATCGTATCATGCCTGGTTGACTGGAGGTCGTCAGTATGTTGTTCAGAGGTTGATGACATGTGTTGGTCAGGGTGTGTAGACCATACTTCTATAACCTTGGATAGACCAGGGCAATCCTTAAGAAGATGGCTACCCTTACAAAGCCTGCAAGGGTACTTGGGCTTACGAGTTGTTTGGGCGATCTTGACATCATCAACACTCCCAGCACGATTAACAGTAACTGGTTGTTTTCCAACATGTTTGACAGTGGTTGGAGGTGTCGACCCTTGTTTATCTTTCTTCTTCTTAATATTCCGTTTCTTCTTCTTCTTATTCACCGGGTTACTAGCTTCAGAACTTTCACCCGACGAAGAAGATGAAACAGAAGGCGGCATTGCAAGCGAATAAGGTGAAGAAGACCTTACTGGTGAAGAAGGTGAAGGATCAACATGAGGTTGATGCTCTTGGGGGGAAGTGCTTGTGACTGAAACACTTACTGCATTCGGGATTACCTGAGTGGAAACCAACCATACCGGTAATCCAAATGTGAGACCTGGAAGGCTCAAAGTAGAGATGTGAGGAGGACCAATGTTTCCATAAGAAGGAAAAACAAAAGGTTCCCCTGGAGCAGAGGTTCCTTCATTGGTCATTTCAGGAACTGACGCTATTAAAAACAAAAATCCAATCTAGAGTCCTCTAAGGAAAAAAAATAGCACACGCTAAAAATCTAGTAAGCAAGTAAGCAAACAAAACCTTCTTACAATGAACACACTAGTTGGTGATGAAATCCAATGTCGCGGGAACAAAGTAAGAAGGGGCTGAGATAGAGTGGGTGGAAAAGTTACATTGACAACCTGCTTAACGGACTTACACCCTAGTGCAAGCTCCCACACATAATCGTGGGTATACCCTCCAAGGAGCCCGAGTGAGTTTGGCCAACGTCGATTCCAGGTATTGTGAAGACTTGCCCCTCCACAGTCACCTCGTGTAAAGAACCTAGAGAGATAGTCCACTAAGGTTACCAATCACTACATTGATGCCTGGGGAAATAGTCAACAGTCCGATCCACACGCAAGGGCAGGGTATCTAGCCTGAAATCAACTTGAAAGTCTTCCACTCATCATTGTGGGTATACCTCTCAAGCGACCCCCATAATACGTGCAACCTCTACACCAAGACCAACAAAGTAGGGTGAGTAACTCTGTCGGTCTCAATGCAACCTTGTGATTGACCCTTGTGTTAGAAGGGCTTCCCAGGACAAAATGTAATAATGGATTTAACCGCTCCCTAACTCAAGATTCTATGTTTGTTTGCAACTTTGGAAAATTATCTTTCACACCTATTCCAAAGCCCTACAACTAATCTAATGTAGGTTTGCTACCAGAAAAGATAAAAATGTCTAATCAATTTTTAT
>ML798664.1:265264-276609 GCA_009831015.1 Picea engelmannii | reverse complement strand
AATTTGACTACTCCAAATGCAAGGATGCTCCCAATCTAATATAAAGCAAGAAATTAAATATTTTTGTTTCAAAAATTTCACTAAAAGCAATAATGAACTTTCTTAAAACAAAGAAACCCAAACTAAAAGTTTTCTTTTAAAACGAACTATTCAGAAGGAATATGATCTTTCCCTAAATAATTCTAAAGAAAACACAAGCTTTGCAATTGAAAGACACTCAAAGCAGGAGACTAGTCCTTCATAACCAAACAAAGCAAAGATGGCTAAAAGCAACTCAAAGAATGTCAAGAAGACTGTAAGCAGATCAATATAGGCTCCAAAAGTTCAATCTAGTTGTTCAAAGCAAAACTGGGCATCAAAAAATGACAAGACCCAATCAAAAAAATTTCACAAACAAGTTCGTAGCCTAGCAATAGAGTGCAGTGCGAGAATTAGGTATTCTCGCAAGATAGACATAGGTAGAGTGCGAGAAGTTCGCAACTGAACCTAACAGCAGGGTGCGAACATCAATGATTCTCGCAGTCCATAGATAGGTACAGTGCGATAATGTTTGTAATCAAAGAATTTTGAAAAAGGAGAGGGAATCTAAGTGAACTTCTAGATCCAGAGAGTCTGGATGGATGTCCCACAGACTCAGAAACCAGAAAACAAGCAATCAAAGAAAGGGAAACTAGACTAACTAGGCAACAATCCGTTCCCCAATGGAGTCGCCAATTTTGTTATTGGATAAATCCGTAGGTGCAGACACTAACCGATCTCCCTAGATCCACCTGGATCTAGAACACAGCAAGACGGAACATGGCTCTTTCCCTAGATTTTGACCATTGTATTAAATAGGAGGCAAGAACGAATAACATACCTTATTATCGCATCCTATGGTCTTTGTTGCTCTTGCTTTTCTCTAGTGCTCTCGTGCATTCAAGACCAAGACAACACAAACCAACCAAAGTGAAGAAAGCACAATATATTCAACGGTTAACCTATGTGTGTGATCAAGGAATTACACAATAAAGTGAAAATAGCTTTATGGGAAAGAATCATATTACTGTATCATATTAAATGTGAAAGAGAGATTACAACCATGGCCTTGATGTCGTAAGGTCCCTTCCAACTGTCCTTCGTTCCCCACACACTTCTTTCTCCAAGGATTCTAAAAGCATAGATATGATAGCTACTCGCAATCTATCTTGACAAAGAAAATATCAAAGCCACTCCAACCAAGCGGATAATTCCAAGCCAATCAAGAACAAGCTCATGAACCAACAAAGCTAACTTTATCCATGAGAACTCCTCTCCTTTTATAAGTTGAAGAGGATAAGGTGAGGAGGTTAGGATGATCCCACTAAATCATGAAAGCGAGTAAGATCCAAACCATTCGGATGCCACCTCACCATAGAAGTTTCTCCTTCTAGAAGATTCGAGAAAACACTCATTTTTCCCACATGTAGGCATTCTCACACCCTAGCTATAGAGAAACCTGCGAACATATCGCACCCTAGCTATAGTGCAACCTATGAGAATGGGTCATTCTCACACCCTGCCTATATAGCAACCTGTGAACTTCCCTTTTTATAAGGTTTTTACATAGGAAAATGCAACTTCTTTTCTCAGGAAAAGTTCTTCTCCCTTCTCTCTTTAGGAACTTAGGCCACTGACCCCTCTGAAGGCAACATATAGGTTTACATCATTAATGATCATAGGGATGATGAAAATAATGTGTAACAAGCGGTCTTGTTGTAGAAAAATAAGGAAGGGCGAGAGCAACCCATTGCCTTCTTCAGCAGGGCATTAAGAGATGCAAATATCAGGTATGAAATCATGGAGAAACAAGCCTATGCCTTAGTGAAAGCTCTCAAAGATTTCAGAGTCTATGTTCTGCACTCAAGGGTAACCACATACGTTCCTTCGACTTCTGTGAAGGACATCCTTATACAGCCTGATATAGATGGGAGAAGAGGCAGATGGATCGCTAGAATCCTGGAATTTGACTTGGAGATAAAGCCCACCAAGTTGGTTAAGGGGAAAGGTTTAGCTAAGCTACTAGCTGAATCTAATTACAAAGCCTTGGGCATTAGTTTCATCAATACCTGCTCACAAATTCAGCAAGTTGAGTTGCCTAGTCAATGCTCTTAGGAAGGTGTATTGCTGGAAGAGTGTGCTTGGTATCGTGACATTTTGTACTTTCTGCGGGAGTTGAAGCCCCCGAATGGAATGTGTAAAATTAAGGCAAGAGATTTGAAGCTCAAGGCAGTCAGATATTGCCTCATTGGGAAAGTTTTATACTGGAGAGACCCTCTAGGAGTGCTGCTGAGATGTCTGAACCCACCAGAAGCCCAGAAAGTTATGTTTGATTTCCACAGAGGCCTTTGTGGGGGGAATCATTTCTGGAAGACCACAGCTCACAAAATCCTCAAGGCTGGGTATTACTGGCCCACTTTATTCATTGATGTCAGCAGAGAAATAAGGGCGTGCATCAAATGCGAAAAGTTCTTAGGGAAACAACAGCTTGGGCCACTACCACTGAAGCCTGTGATAGCTTCAACACCTTTTCAATAGTGGGGGATAGAATTTATCGGGGAAATTCATCCTCCCTCAAGTGGCCAACATAGATGGATCTTGACTGCAATAGATTATTTCACCGAGTGGATAGAAGTTGTCCCTACCAGAAGTACATCCCACAAAGTAATTATCAGCTTCCTGGAGGATATCATAGCCAGATTTGGCTGTCCCAGCAGGATCGTAACTGATAATGCTACTTCTTTCAAATCTGAGCCTCTCATTAAGTTCTGTGAGCAGTTCCAAATCTCGCTAATTCACTCCACCCCCTACTATCCCTAGGGAAATGGTTTAGCCGAATCCTCCAACAAGGGCCTGATAAGGATCATTAAAAGACTATTGGAGGACAACAAAAGGGCCTGGGAGTCAAAGTTGAAATTTTCTTTATGGGATGATCGAGTGACAACGAAGAAATCCCTGGGCACCTCACCTTTTCAACTGATTTACGGAGCAGAGGTGGTTTTTCCCACTCAGCTTGCCTTACTTGTGGCGAAGTTCTTTCAAGATTATGAAGGAGAGCCGGATCATATGATAAGAATGATTCATCAGATAGTAGAAGTACAACAGATCAGGGAACAGGTGAGGGACACCGCTCATAGTCATCAACAAAGGGTCAAACAGGATTTTGACAGGAAGGTCAGGAAGAAGGAGTTCGAGATCGGGGATTTGGTACTTGAGTTGGATGCACCCAGACAGGATAAGGGCAAACATAGCAAGTTTGATGCCCTCTGGATCAGCCCCTTCAGAATCTCTGAGGTCTTCTCAAACAACACATACCAGTTGCACGATCTGGAGGGTGAAGAGGTTTTCAACAACCCAGTAAATGGGCATTTTCTAAAGAAATGTTTTGTTTGAGCCTTAGATGGCTCCTTTATTTGTAAATATTATCCTTTAGTTCTTTATTCATTTTCTGTTTGTATATTTTCGGCTTAGTAAAAGACTCCATAGCCCAATAGCAAGGCACTGAAACTGCAGAATGAGTTCTTAGAGAATCATAGGGACGAATCTATCCCCCATGGAGCCTAATGTTAGCGACATTATTTATGTTGGGGCTCAAATACACCCAGGTCTGCAGGTTACATGGGAAGTGCCCCAACATAAAGAGGGAGAATCTCTTTTCTGATCACAAGTCAAGCGAGCGGGCGAAGTGTTGGTTGTCAGCCGCTGAGATTCAACTACAAAGAGAATCGACGGTCATTGGGATTTCGAGTCTGTCGATTTGTCTGGGATTTAGCACGAAGCATAGCACCAATAGTTCAAGGCAAATCTAGGTCATCCGATCCAGTTGAGACAGGTGGCAGTCAGTCGGCATTTCAGGGATCGACGTCTCAGGAGACAAGGATCCTCCCATTATTTACAGCTGAAATCACCGATCAACGAAATGCCAAAAGCACCTTTGGAGCCAAGCCCACGGTCCCAGCATCAGTTCACATCAAGCGAGCCTGTGAATGGGGGTAGCCCCCTTTATAATAATGAATGTTACCTGGGCCATTCATCTGAAGGACGCGCGACGCACATCTGTATCACGTCGGCATTCGGGAGTTCGAGGGGTAAGCACTCCTCGTCATTTCACCTCTCGAAACCTTGAATCTTGAAACTACGAAAATGCCCAGAATTAGGCTCATGGTTTTGGCGCCTGGTAACAAAGGATTAGACCTAAAGGAGGGGCGCTAATGTTTATCATTCGACGAGATGGGCCCCAAATCACTGAGAGTGATCCCAGCTGTTCATCCTGGATGAACACGTGGTGCGTGATTGGGTCCTCCCGGCCTTTCGCTCATCACGATTTCACAACAAGAAGACTTGCTCCTTCCTATCCATGAACTCCGAAGCGTCGAAAGTGCCCAAAGGCAGGCCCACAATATCGAGGAGCAATCTCAACGATCTATCTAAAGGGGACACCTGGTGCATGATTAGGCTCCCCACCTTCTCACCCATCCTGATTTCGAAGTGCAAGAAGCAGCTCCTTCATATCCCCGATGAAGGAAGTGACAAGAGCATCCAGGACCTGGGGCCCGTAGCAATGTCGGGTGAATTTAGGACCATCAGTTTTGAAGGACGCGTGGCACTAGATTAAGTCGTCTCGGCGTTTCGCTCATCGCGATTTCAATAAGCATGGATCAGCCCCTTCATATCCGCGAACACCAAAAACACCTTTGGGAGTAAGCACAGGGTCATAGCCCGTGGTCACTTGGGAGACAAAGAGAGCTGTGCAAGAGGGGCCAAAGGCACTGAGTTCAGTTACAGAGGAGATCATCGCGACCTCCAGGCGCCATTGGATCTGATCTCAATCTTGTGTCTCGCTTGGAGTAAATGAAGGCATGAACGGGTGGTTGAAACCTCCCTTCATTCATTAAGTGTGAGATATGGAGGGTCTAGCAAGCGGTCTGCTCGAAGGGGTCCTGTGTACCATTTTTTCCAAATAATCCATGCCGAAGTCTTTGAAGAGACAGAGAAGTCTGCACATGCTAGCTCGACACTTAATGGCTCATCTACCCTCCTTACAGGAGCCATGCGCAGTTAAGGTGGCGTGTGAAGAAGGATTTTAGTACGAATTTGACTGAAAAGACACCGAGCCCTGGGTGACTGGGCACGCCTCTGTTAGGCGAATTTTCCTGAGTATATAGGCTCAGTTTTTGTATTTTGTAAGTATCAATGGTAGAGCGAGGCTCCCGATTGTAATGTTTTAATAGACGCTCTAGTTTTCTGGTTATGCATCTGTATGTAATATTTCTTTCTTTATGAAAGACAGTTTCCCTGTTTCATCTAGTTTTCATCTCATACTGAGGGAGTTCATGATTGACTGATTCACATGAATTATTGCAGTTGCGTTATGATAAACGTTTTATTGTGACACTATTGTATTCCCTGGTTTTTTGCGTTTGAATGTAAGATGATCTCGCGTTTAAATGCATTCTCCTACAGTCTGCTAGAAACCTGATGTTGACAATAGACCTTTGCATCTCTCTGATACAAGTCTTCCCCCCTACTCACCCTTACTACAACTCACTGTCTGAAGTATGTCCAAGACCTCACCTACCCATGCATGCCGGGCCTAGTTTCGGAGTCGAAACAATATCATCTGAGTTTACTTCCATTCGATCACCTCTTCCATACACAAACTGTGACATAAACTGATGGGCGTTGGGCTCTGCTCCTGCAAGCAATCCAGGAGTGACTTCTATCGCCAACACATTGGGAAGTGAAAATAAAAGAATTAGAGAACCAACTAATTCATTATCAACAACACAACATAAATTTACAATTTCAAGTTGGGTTGGAGCAAATGCTAAAAAACCAAAAAGAGAGACAAAAACAAAATCTTGAGGGAAAATTACTAGAAAAAATCATAACCAAAATTTGTTGGTACAAATAAATGAGTCAAAACATAAGAAGCAAAGGGATCATAAATTAGAACAAGTTAATCACGATCTCATTAAGAAATTAACAGAGAAAGATGAAGAGAATTATCGTTTAAAGAACCATAATCAAAGCTTGGTTGAACAAATCAAGAAGTTAAAGAATGAGAAGAAATTATCCAAAAAATATGAAGAAATCTCTCACCTAAGAATCATTAATCAACAATTGCTTGCACAAATTAAAATTTTAAAGAATGAAATAACAAAAAATTTGGAATAAAAAAATGAAGACGACAAGTCAGGAAATAAGGAAGAACTTTTACGTTTAAGGCAACATAATCAAGAATTACTTACCCAAATTAGAAAGCTAAAGTATGATAAGAAGTCTTTACAAGAAGAGTTAGATCATAAAGAAACAATCACTAAATCAGTTGAAATAAAGAGGCTTCGAGTTCAAAAAATAAAAACCTTAGAGAAATATGCAAACATTGATCCAAATGAATTACCAGAAACATCCAAGTTGAAAAAAGATCCAATAAACAATATTCAAAAGATATTTGGGTGTCTTATCATCATCCAAATCAAAAGATTCATTACGACCAACAACAAGGTCAAGAGGAATCTAAACAATGTTATTCTTACCAACAACTAAACTACAACATTGAAAAAGAACGAAGACAAAATCTAGAACTTCTAAGGAATCCTAAAATAAGAAATCCTATCCAAACAATCAATCATCAAATAGTTCCAATGAAAGTAGTTTTGGGATGGATCACTTCCAAAAAGATGCAACATATTACTTTAGGAATTCGACGTTTTGTTTCTTCAAGTATCACAATTACAAAACAAAAGATCACGAGAATTCAGTTCGAGTTAGAACAAGAGATAGTTCCTTCTCTAATAATGCTTTGAGGAAAAAGCATTTTTAAAAAGAAGGCAATGTAACATACAAAATATATAAATATTAAGTGATAATAATCATAAATAATAATAATAATAAATGTTATTAATTGTAGAAGGGATGCATTCTTTCATGGATGGAAATGATGGGATTAAATACCTTCTAGTGAGCTATTGTTTTCAAATATTTGTTAGAGCACCAAAAATAATTTTAATAAACAAGTTTCTATGTATTTGAGATTGGCTAGTTTGGAGGTTCACATTGCACATTATCTGACACTACATATCAATCCAATCGATGTAGTACTGTGTAGTTGATTCTCTACACTATTCCCTCATGTGCTCCTCACTGTCTCACCAGCTCGAGAGCCAAAGGGAGAGGGGGCAAGGAAATAAGGAAGGACCCACCTTTTTGGAGATGTTGACCCTAAGAGGAGATTGTTTATGGCATAGGAGTATCCATGGTCGAT
This sequence comes from Picea engelmannii, assembly GCA_009831015.1. Lineage (NCBI taxonomy): Eukaryota > Viridiplantae > Streptophyta > Pinopsida > Pinales > Pinaceae > Picea > Picea engelmannii. The sequence continues at coordinate 269,324 of ML798664.1, read as the reverse complement.
TCTTGTTGTGCTCCTAAATTGATAGAAGAAGAAAAACAATGGAGGAAACATTAGGAATACCCACAAAATCAGAGTGTATAACATGTAAAAATTTTATATTCTTGAGTTAATTATCTGAGTGAATTCACCAATCAATCTCCAATTTTGTGAATTCCTAAATTCCTATTATTGCATCTAGGCACCAGATTCAATTACATAGACTACACATGCTCTAAAAGTGGCAAAGAGAAATGGATTTATAGATTCAATTACATAGGTTGTACACAGGTTCTCAAAGAGGAAAGTAGAAATGAATTTAGTAAGAGTTACCCTGGTGCTGGAAAATACGTGTGAGGTTTGTTTCACAATGAGGTAGGCCTTATGAAGAAACAAACAATTTCTAAGAATATCCATTGATCATCTATAAGTGAGTACTAATTGATTTTGAGACTCCCCTCTATCTCTATAGGCACTCTTTATTAATGTATTGTTACGACATGCTGGTGTTTTACCTTGTCCAACATACTTCTTTTTCTTATTTTTATGTTCTACTATTAATGTAAGTTGGCTCATTTCTTTCAATCCAGAAAGTTCGACTCTTTAGAAATTGAAATCTTTCTTAAACAAGAACATAAATAGAGTTTCGTGAAAGTGAACCTGGGTCTCTTGTTAGCACGATCTTCATAGTTATCAACATGGTAGTATTGTTCCTTGACCGCATCCAAAAACAAATCCCAAGTGGGCTTGACCCCATATATTACAGATTCCTCTGTGGAACTTCGATCCCAGTAAGTTTCCCACTAATGTTTGACATGGGGGAGAGACTTGAGGAGTGCAAAGGTGATATTTTCCCTATTGAAAAAGTTTTGAACAAAGAAATAACCTTTTAATAGATTTAACCATTTTTCTAGGGCATCCACATCTATCTGACCTTCAAATATGGGAATATAAAAATTAAATTGTACCTTGAAGGGAGAGGTTCCTCCAAAATGGCCACTTGATGAAGATGCGCCTGTTGCTATCAGCGGGCGTTGAAGGATGTGTGAAAAATTCTCCATCATTTCATCCCTCTGTCATGCGAGATCTTGCTCAAGCAATAGGTTAATATAATCTTCCACTCCATTGTTCTTCTTTTCTGCCACCATCAAGGGTTTCTTAGGCATGCAAGAGTGGTTTTCCTTAAGAGAGACAAGCTCAAGGTCCAACTGGATATACTCGGACCTCATCAGGGACATGCGCTGAAAAAAAATCAAGAGCAACCCGCTCTGATACCATTGATCTGGATTATTTTTGGAATGAAACAAAAGCAAAGATATTACAATGAAATAATCATGAAAATTTCCATAAACAAAGAAATACAACAATACATGATTTCTATTAATGAAAGAATTGTAAAGACACTGTAAAAATACAGAGTGCAAGACTCACTAGAATGGTGGTATCTTTATCTTGTGAGCTTCCAAATCTACTAGATCTATCGATGGAGTAACAAATTTGTCCACTAACTCCCAAAGGTCATACTCTTTCAATGCCAGAATTACTCTTGATTTTCAAGATAGGAAGTTGGATGCTCCATCCAATCTGTCTCAACTCTTAATGGTGCTATTGGCATCCCTAAGACATGATAACCTACCCTGGAAATAACCTACTATTGAAAACTTCCCTTGTACTTACATGTATGGACTTGTACGCAACTATGATCACTAGAGCCCACTTATGTACACACCCGTGGTCACTGTAGTGATCAGGGGATCAAATTTTGCTCAAAAATTCAAAGTGCTTGGAATCGCTTCAAATCGGATGAGAGCGTAGGCCTCGTCGTTGCGAACCCAACACAACTTGTTTTGTCTCAAACGAACGCCGAGAGTGAGAGATATCGCAATCTGTTCGGAATGTCAAACAGGCAAAAAAAAAAGGGACGCTGACTGTACAGCCCGTACAGTTCTCACAGGCTGACGTGGCAGAGGTGATGTGGCTGACAGTTGGGTGATTCAGAATGCGACATGTGGCATCATTTGGACAAGTGATTGGGTGCCACGTGGCCCAGTCATGGGCTACCACGTGGCACCCTGGTATTAGCTATTGGTTTATTTGTTAAAATATATTGGAGTCCATGGGGTTCGACCCCCAGACCTCCCCACCATATAGCGCCTTCACAAAGTCCGTCCGACCAACGGACCACCATTTATGCCTTGTAATGTATATGAGTTCTATTGTATTTAAGTTTGCATATAGTAATGTTTGAAGGGGGGACGGGCCGGGGCTTAGCCCCGACCCACGGTCATATTGTTATACATATATGTGACCATGTTGTATCGCGCGGGAATGTTATACCATAACCAAAGCCCCCAGTCATATTTATAATATATACAACCGTACCCGTTGTTAAATGGCCATGGGGTAATTCACATGTATAAAGCACGCGGTCCTATTATGTCACATGTGACCACAACCGGAGCACACGGGGTGTTTAAAACAGTTTCAAATAGTTATCCCTTTTTGCCATAGCGCGAGGTCGTATGACCACATGTGCCTAGGTGCTAGGCGGTTAGGGGCTGGCACGCCCATAACCATCCTACAGTTCGCACCGTTGGTGCGGTTGTGCCTGGTGCTGGGTTTTCACGCTTTAAATTGTGTGTGCCAGGTTCATGACACAAGGGTGCGTTTTGTAGATGCAGAAACAATGAGCTTGAAGGGGGGACTTCCAGGAGGCCTAACTTCTTCATTTTTCGATCGATTGAGGTGCCGAAAAAGCCCAGCTAGGGGTTTTTGGATGCTCTGAAGCCATTGGAGCAGTCTGTTGGTCATTTTGAGCATTTTAAGGCATGTTTTTGAGAACTTTGAGCAATTAATAATAATGATCCATTGGAAGTTGGACCAGGAGATGTAGCCCAAGAGAGGGGTGAACTTTTTTATCAATTGTTATGTTTATGTGCTTATGTTCATTGATTATGCTGCTGTTTATTTGTATCTTGCATGAGTAATCCTCTAATTAATTTGTTTCAAAGTTGATCCATTTTCTTTTAACACATAAAAATTATTTTGCAAATAATTTCAAGATTTCAAGTCTTCTTCATTTTTAGATCAAGTTGGTATCAGAGCACTGGTTTTTGAAGACTTGATTGTTTTGCAATTTTTTTGTTTCTGATGCTCACAAGGTTGAAACTCACAAGAGGAGAAGGTCAACTTGTGGAGCCAAGTTCTCATCCTTCAAGGAGGAAGCATATACCATCACCGCAAGTTTCAGGTAGGCATTCACCAAGTATGGCTCATGAAGAAAGTCATGAACGTGTTCCTACAAAAGATGAAGATCTCAGAAAGGATGTCATGGAGATGAGAGAGATGATGAATATCTTGATGGAAAGGAACGTATTGTTGCAAGGTGAAGGCTCCAACCCTTCAAGACATAAGGGAAGCAGTGGTGACAAAACTCCAAACGGAAATGGAGGGAATGATGCTTCCCCACCACCCTCTCCTCCATCTTCTTCTTCTTCTTCTTCTTCTACCAGTTCAAGACCTCTTCCGGATTCTCCAAAGGGGCATGGTAAAACTCCTTCACAAATTACTTCATTAAATCTTGATATAAAATTTGAATTGCCAATATACAATGGAGAAGTTAATGCTGAGAAGTTAGATAATTGGATACGTCAAATTGAGGTATATTGTAGAATACAAAAAATTCAAGATGATGAAACCAAAATTCAGCTTGCTTCATTAAGATTAGATAGTGTAGCACTTATTTGGTGGGAATCCAAGACTCAAGAGGATATGAAAAAGCATGGTAAAATTTTGATTTCTTGGAATGATTTCATTGTTTCAATTAAAAAACAATTTTATCCCTTGGCATATAGGCAAAAGGCAACTATGGAATGGCAAAATTTTAGACAAGCTAAAGGACAGAGTGTGCAAATATTTACTCAATAGTTTAGGATAAGAGATTTGGTTTTGGGAGTAGATTTGTCTTCTCAAGAAACTTTGCTCAAATACATTGGAGCTTTACATAGTTATTTGAGACATACTATACTCATGTTTAATCCTTCGAATCTAGATGAAGTTTGTGTACAGGCTACTCATTTGGAAG
>ML798664.1:212722-228481 GCA_009831015.1 Picea engelmannii | reverse complement strand
GGGTTTCCAGAATAGTGTGGCGTGTGAAGTGGGGCCCCCTCTTGTCCTGTCGACTATCATGTCACACTTTCCCCTCTGCCACCTGCACTCCACTTAACCATGCGACGGGGCATGTTTTCATTGGCTATTCTCTAGCCCTGTCAGGGTTCAGTGGTTGCAAAGCCGAATGGTTTGACATTACCATAGCGCCGATACACAAAATTAAAACTACACTGTGTTTATTTGAACTGTGATCGTGACCCGCGATCACCTGGGAACAGAGAGAGAAAGGAGCTAGCTTACGCTCGTCCTCCATGGATATTTAGGGGTTCTGATTCAGCAGAGGACCAGAAAAATCCTATTTAGGTAGTGGGCATGTGATAGTGTTTCATCAAAGGTCGAAACATATTGAGATCAAATACTACTTTATTCAAGATAAAGTTCAGGAAGGAGAAGTAAATCTCTAGTATATCCCCACAGAAGAGAAGACAACAGATATCCTGACAAAGCCTTTGTCCAGAATAAAGTTTGCATATTTCCGAGACAAGATGGGGATTGTGGAAATAACTCCCTTAGTTGAAAGGGAAGAAATGAATCTTCAGGTTGGGAGGGAGCACTGACATATTATTAAATTGAGCACATTCATTTTCAAGATTGAAAAATAGTCCAGCTTGGGCATATTTTTTCTAGTTCGGAAAGTGGATTGAGATTTATGACGGACAAACATTTTCCAGTGTGGAAAATGGTCTAGATTGTTGATGTGCCATAGAAAGAAACTTCCCATTGTGGTTAACATGGGGAGTGGTCTAGGGAAGTCTCTCTTCTTGAGGGCTACTCAAGAAGATTGGCCCACCTTGCCGAACAACGATTTCTCATTGTGGTTAACATGAGGAATGGTTCGTTTTGGAGGTTGGTGCAGGGCAATCATTTCCTCTTGTGGTTAACATGGGAAATGGTCCGATAGTCATTCCTTAGGGACGATTCATTCTCTCCAGGATGCACTTTGTTTAGTGTCGAAGGAATGGCCCAGGGTGGGGAATGGTCCAGGTTCAACAATCAGGGAAAGGCATTCCTTAGGGAAGATTCATTCTCTCCATGTTACACTTTGTTTGGTATTGGAGGAATGGCCCAGGGTGAGGAATGGTCTAGGATCAGAAATCAGAACAATCATTCCTCCTTGCTTGAAAAGAATAGTCCAGATATCCCATCGTTGATGTTCTACTCTAAGGGCATATACTCTTTCAGATCTCACAAATGTGAGTGAAAGAATGGCCCAGATGATTTAGTTTATATCATAACAATATTTTCTATGCAGGTTGATATAAGATGATTGTTATGGAGACTACCTATCTCCAGACAGTAGAGATATGCTACTATGGTCAATATGTTCCACTATTTGTGACTATGTGTCATGGTTTGAGTAGTTGTGTACTACCATGGATAAACACAGTCGTGTTCTATCAATTGATATCGTACCAGTTGTCATGGAGTTTATCCAATTGGATAATAATGACGATGCTTGTGATACTACCAATTGAATGGTATGTTTGTGCTCAAGACCATTATCAGTTATACCTCCCTAGCTAGGAGGGAGTGTTGATATTATGGTATCTTTTGGAGGTATGAACCTCTATTGTGACCTTTAACATGATGAGAATGTTTCGGAAGAATGAAAAGAAATGAAAGTAACCCTCGATGAGATGTTGGCTGAAGAAGGATAATTAATATGAATTAATTAGTACCCAGAATGAGAAGTCGGCCTAGGCAAGCCTGCCAGGAATAATATAAATACAGGGCGCCAATCTCTCATTTGACACACTTCTCAGAATTGCAGAAAGCCACTTCTGCACACTGCAGTCTAGCAGTTTTGTGCGCAAGTCCTGGGGAAGGTGTTGTGCCAATTTTGGGTTGGACTCTTTGATCAGCTTTGGTTACTTCTTGCTTGGTGCATTAGCCTTTCTTGGCTATTGGATTGTTACCAGGATTATTCTCTCTATCTAGGTCAAGGTGCTCGGAGGGTGGATTTGGCCTATGGTTGGGTGACAATAGTGATATTGTCAATGGTAAAACGAGCACATTCTTTCATATTCTAACAACAAGAGAAATCGTACCCCTCTAGGAGGCCTTAGAGAGCACAAAACCCCAATGCATTTTATGACCCTAATACACAATATCAACAACAACAATGGGGTCTTCCTCCAATGCCCTATCCCCAATGGACACCTCATCAAGCTCAAACTCAACCTTGGAAACAAGGTTGGAGGGGACCTGTGTATGGGAATACCTCTTACCCGACATATCCATAGTATCCTGCAAACATTTCCCAATTTCTAACTGGATTTAACCCACTTCAGATACAAGCTTTACCTCCACCTCTGGTACAACAACAATTCACAATAACCTTGAACCCTAACTAGTAGCAACAAGTACCTATGAATGCCAATCAACAACCACAAATCCAAGTTGCCCATAACCCTCCTAGACCAACAACAATTCCTACCCAGCCAATTCCTAACCCCAATAATCGACCCACCCACCCTATACAGAATGAAGAAGCCCAAACCTTTCCCACCTATGAAATTCAACTAAGATCCGAGAAAGTTGTAAATCAATCAAATTCTGGAGTAATAATTCAAGAAGAAAATGATAATCATTCTGAACAAGAAAATACTCAAACCACCCCTGTAGAAGGAGATAATTCCCCTCACATTCTACCCACTTCTCAGTCTATAGGAGTGCCTCAACAATTTAATCTTCCACCCTACCCTGAAATACTATTAGAGAAGAAACTCGATCCACACTTGCACAAATATATAGAGGATGAGTTATGAAATGTATGTGTAAAAATACCTCTATTGCAAGCCATTAGGGATATCCCCATATATGCCAAAATCATAAAGGATCTTTGCCTTAAGAAACTAGGAAGGAAGAAGAAGGAACCTCCCCTTGTTCAGGTGGTAGGACAATGATCTAAATTCATTTCTGAAATTCCATATAAATATAATGACCCTGGGAATCGAGTAGTCATTGTTGAAATTAATGGTATTTCCTTACCAAACACACTCATTGATTTGGGTGTAGAAATTAATGTAATGCCTTTGAATCTATGCAAAAGCTCCAAATCAACCGATTAAGGCCAACCCAAACCATGATAGAGTTGGCAGATAAGTCATTCATTATACCTACATGAAGTTTAGATGATGTCACAGTCACACTCGCTTCTTGGGAGTATCCAATATACTTTCTAGTCATCTATTCTAAATCATCCTCCAAATTAGGACACCCTATGGTTCTTGGACACCCTTGGCTAGCCATAATATATTCCTTTATCAGTTGTCGGTCGAGCGAGATGACTATATCCAATGGCACACATAGCCAAAAGCTTATCCTCTTCCCTCCTGCTCAACTAACACAAGAAATACCTGTTTGGCTACAAAACCCTTATGGAGAGGAAGATTGGATCAGACCCATGTTAACACTTGAACAAATAAAAGGAATGCAAGAACAATCATATGAACACATTTTAAGTTTATTTTTGGCTAATACGAACTGCATTGAATATCCTAGGTCTTTTGTAGAATTGTCACATATTTTCAGTTCTGAATTTCAACAAACTTGGCATCTTGATATCACCCAATTATATACTTTATAACCAACTTATTCAGAGAAGGAAGACAATACTGAACTTGTTGAGATTAGTCCGGGAAAACCTTTATATATCAACTCCAGTTTGGAACCAGAACAAAAGACACAAGTAATTGAAATAATCCAAAGACAATTTGATGCCTTTGCATGGGATTATGCAGACATGAAAGGCATTCACCATGACACATGAACACATCATATCTACACTAATGACCAAATCATACCAGTTAGACAGCCTCAGAGAAGGATGAATCCAACCTTCAAAGATATTATAAAGGAGGAATTGAAAAAACTTCTTCAAGCCAATATCATATACCCCATTTCAGATAGTCAATGGGTGTCTCACTTGTCATAGTTCCCAAGAAAAACGGTAACTGGAGAATATGTGTAGACTTTAGGGAGTTGAACAAAGCCACCCATAGGGATTATTTTCCCTTACCATTTATTGATTAGGTGTTGGATACCTTGTTCAGAAAGAAGTATTTCTCGTTCCTAGATGGGTTTAGTGGTTATAACCAAATACAAATAGCACCTGAATACCAGGAAAATACCACTTTCATTTGCCCATGGGGAAACTATGATTATAGGGTCCTTCCTTTTGGACTTTTCAATGCCCCAACCACTTTCCAAAGGGTTGTCTTGGCCATTTTCTCTGACTTGACCAATGATTGCATGGAAATCTACATGGATGATTTTACAGTCCATGGAGATGACTTCCAGAAAGCTTTGAACAGTCTAGAAAAAGTCTTGATTAGGTGTAGGGAAACTAATCTTTCCCTAAGTAATGAAAAGTCAAAGTTGATGCTCATTGAAGGTATTGTTTTGGGACATCACAATTCTGGTTCTGGAATGAGTGTTGATCCTGCAAAAATTCATATTATCACACAAATCAGAATACCTTCCTCACAAAAGGAAGTTCGCAGCTTTTTAGGGCATGCTCGCTACTATAAAGATTCATTCCGAATTTTACAAGATTAGCTACCCCTTTTTTCAAGTTATTATCTAAAGAATCTGAATTTAATTGGAATGATGAATGCCAAGTATATTTTGAGATTCTAAAACAGAAATTGTCAAGTACCCCTGTATTAAGAGGACCAAATTGGTCCCTTCCTTTTCATATCTGTATCGATGCCTCTGACACATCCCTGGGGGATGTTCTTGGACAAAGGGAAAATCAAATGCCTTATGCTATTTACTTTGTCAGTAAAAACCTTTCCCTTGCATAAGTTAATTATACGGTCACATTAAAAGAATTTTTAGTTGTAGTCCATGCTATCAATAAATTTAGACACTATATTACAGGATATCAAGCTTTTGTACACACTAATCATTCAACCATCAAATTCTTAATGAACAAACTTATAACAAACCCTCGAGTTACAAGATGATTGTTATTATTACAAGGGTTTAATATCAATATTATTGATAGACTTGGTAAGGATAATCTTGTGGTTGATTTCTTATCTAGAATGATTCATCTAAGAGATAATGCACCGGTAGATGATAACTTTCCTAATGAAAATTTGTTTTCTATTTCTACATTTACCCCTTCGTATGCATATGTAGCTAAATATCTTGTGACAGGGAAGATGCCTCAGAAATTGTCTCCTAGAGAAAAACATAAAGTAATTTAGCTAACTGCAAACTATATGTGGCATGATGATTGTCTTTATAAAACATGACCAGATTTGGTAATCAGAAGATGTGTAAGGGAAGATGAGATCCATGATATTCTGCAATCTTTCCATGATGGTCCTTGTGGAGACCATTTTTCTGACAAGATGACTGCCTATAAAGTTCCGCAATCTGGTTATTATTGGCCTAATATTTTCAAGGATGCTATAACTTATGTATCCAATTATGATGAAAGCCAACGAATGGGTAAGCCTACTGCACGAGACCAAATGCCACTTCAAGCCCAAGTAGTCATTGAACCTTTCAAAAAATGGGCAATAGATTTTGTAGGGCCCATAAATCCCGCATCTAAAAAGAAAAAGTACATACTTGTATGTACTGACTATGTGACTAAGTGGGTTGAAGCAAAATCTTTACTAGCTACAAGTGAACAATCAGTGGTAGATTTCCTTTTTAACAACATTTTTACTAGATTTGGTGTACCTCGATAAATTGTGACTGATCAGTGGACTCAATTTACCTCTAATATGGTCAAAGATGTTACATAATAGTACCAAATCAGGCACAGGAAATCTACACCTTATCACCCACAGGTGAATGGGAAAGTAGAATCTACCAACAAAGTTCTTGAGTCCATTCTTACTAAAACAATACAACTACACCACAAAGATTGGGCTAATATATTACTAGAAGCCTTATGGGCTTATAGAATCACCTGGAGGAATACAACATGACATACACCTTATGAGTTGGTGTACAGGAAGCAGGTGCTTCTCTCCATATAATTCTAGATCAAAACCTTCAAGTCTGTTGTACAAGTTGGCATGAACTTAGATGAAGCCCAACAACAAAGACTCTTGCAGCTTAATGATATAGATGAAATCAAGTATGAAGCACTTTAAATAACCACCCTTATTCAAGAGTAGAGGACAAAATGGCATGACAAGTATCTCAAAAAGAAAAAAAATTCAACCGGGATATTGGGCCTTGTTGTATGACAAAAGGTTTAATAACTTCAAAGGCAAGCTAACTACTCGTTGGATGGGGCCTTACGGCATTGACACTATCTATGATAATGGTTCAATTAGGATAAAGACAATTGACTAACATCAGACACCCCTACTTGTGAATGGACACCGGTTGAGAATTTATAACAAACCCTTGTCAAAAGAGGAATTTCTGACATGTGTGCTACAGAAATCAGATATGCAGGTGATCAGTAAGGAAGGAGATCTTCCTACTGATCCACATTGATTGATTGATTTATCTTTAAAAAAATTTACATAGGTGTGTGGGTTGTGTTTTGTTAATAAGTTGAAGGTAATAATGGATTTTTACCTCCTTTGTTTTACTTTCACATTTTTATTTTGTTAGCAGATTTTTGTAAGTTATTTGATATTTCACGAACTTGCTAAAACATTAGGTTTTAAGAATCAACAATACTCTTTTCTGGTTCAGTACCAACACTACTGATCCGGTACCAAAAACTCTATTCTGGTTCGGTACCAAAATATTGTCCTTATCTGGTACAATCAGTACATACCATCTAATTGACAAAGAATGTTGTGCTTATTTCAAATATCTAATGTCAATTAATATGAAGTAAGAAGCCATGCAATAACCACTTCAGCTGGAAACAAGGCGCTGACTACAACATCAAATGACATCTCTCATGAAGCAATAATTTCCTTTGGTTCTGTTGCTTGACAGGGAAGTATTGTAATTTCTTTTGGTTATGTTGCTTGACAAGGAAGAACTGTAATTTCTTTTGGTTCTATTTCTTAACAAGGAAATATTTTAATATCTTTTGATTGTGTTGCTTGACAACAAAGATATAATTTCTTTTGCCTATATTTTTTAAAGAACCATGCTTAATCTAATTCAAAAGTTTAGAGGTTTCATCCATCAAAAAGTTCATTACAAACAACATCAGTATTTCAACATGATTAAATGGATTAAAAATATTAGCCTACAAGTAACTATTTCACCCTAGCTAGACTTCAACAATAATCATTGTATTATCTTTACTAAAGAGTATCATATGAGTATATTAACACTCTATGTCATGGGCACACTAGGAAACTTTTATGGAAAAGGATGCATCAGTACCCTAAGGTAACTTTAGGTCATTCTCTTATGGACAAACTCAGACAAACCATACATCTAGAATATTCTAAAGAAACACAATACATACATGAGTTTATTTTTCCTTCAAACAAATGTTTAAAGAAATTCAAATAAGAGAGTATATCTTCTAACCCAATACCATCCCAGCCTATAAAAGGGTTTTCAGACAAGCCTCCCCATGTCACCTGTGCAAAAGCACTCTTTAACAAAAACTAAAATAGGCGACTATGGACAAGAAGCCTCTGATAGAAAAAGGGTTTAAGAAACTAACCCGCCAGGATACTGAACAGGTATGCTGGCAGCGGGTATCGGTCTATGGTATGACTAGGAAAACACATCAGGGTATTGAATAGGCCTATTGGCAATGGGGCATTCTGCTTGGGGAAGGTATGTCTCTCACTAAATATCACAACTACCCCACTGAAGTACTCAACAGGCTTGCTGGAAATGGTTTCGATTTTGAGAAATGTCTCATTTATAATTATTTGATTGAAAAATTCACTTTTGTCATTAAAAAAAAAATGAATACTACAAGAAAAATGTCATTGTTGACATTTATAATATACAAACTCCAGATTAACAAACAAAATGAATACTACAAGCAAATGTCCATTTGAGAATTACCCTAAGTCAACTTTACTAGGTCTAACATCTAAATCCTACATTACCTAAGAAGGAAACTTCTTAAGACTGGGACTCGGACCAGGGAGTCTGATCTACTTATACTATGAAATTTATCCATAACATCTAATGATAGTAAATATTTGAAGCAAGTTAGGTTGGATCTGTTCTTATGGAAAAATAACAAAAACCTCCATGTTTTCATTGCTAAATGTTGTACTTGTCAATACGTCATCAGAAGAAAGGAAAATTCATTTTAACAACAAATAAGGCATGAGATCATATGCTAGGTGACAGATGCACTTTTGGAATTTGATTTGGTTTCTTTTATCTTATCAATTCTCTTTCATTGTGATATAGTGTGTCATATCTTTTTGCATAAGGATATGCAACACCTTCGGCATGGGGGAGGGTCAAAGATCCCATTTCAGGGCTCTTTTCCAGACTCACATCTCACCCTCAGAGACCAACATGTTCACTGTATAACCCTGCAGAACCAGACACAAAGGAAAAAATTCAAAAACAAGTACAGAATAAAGAAGTTCATAAGGTACAGGAAATTCCAGTACTAATCCTCCAGAAAAATCCAGCCTAAAAATATGAAGTTTGATAATATGCAAGCTTCAAATACAAAGGTAGTCGCATATGCTATGGGTATTGGTTATGCAATGGTAAAAGAAAAGGTAACATGGTATTTCTTATTTTCCTTTGTTTATAAAACTACAATAGGTATGAAATTGTATACTAGATCTTATGACCTTATTGTTAAAACCATGCGCTTAACTTTTTGTTACCTCCCACATACCCATATGCTTAACCTTAATCAATTTCCTCACCACATAAGCACTTGAAAAGATGTGGAGGGAAAAATCACATCAAATGTGTGAATATAGTTATGAACTGAAAAGAGTATGCCCAGTAATGATGAACCACAACCTTAAACCAAGAACGTGATTTACCCTTAGTAATATTGAATCTACCTCGTATCATGTTGCACAATTCAACATCAAATTTTCCGCTTAAAGGTCCAATCGCCTATCCCAAACAATAATGATGTTTTTTCTACCAAACGTCTCGTTCCCATCATTATACTAACGCACATAAATAAAATGGATTATCTGGGTGGCGAATCCATCTAGATGAGCCTCATCTCATCTTAAATTTCTTCGCAACATATTTACTTAAACCCACATTTTGAATTATTGACGCCATCATTGTTTTCCCTACCATTACCCATTTTTCCCCATTTCAGAGCCTACTCTTCTCTGCAATATCCGGTACCAAACCCTTACACTCACAGTTGACCAAAATCTTACGCTACACCCTGGTTTACACTCACAGTTTATAAGGATGGTTGTGGGTAGGCATGAACCAATCTTCCAGATCTATAGGGAGACTGAGGAGTTCTAACTATGTAGAGATAAGTATGCTAGAGCAGGTTGGATTCTGTTTTTAGAAAAATTCACAGATTGTCATGAGAGGGTATCTCATGCATTTATCCAAGGTTATGATGGATATATTGTGCACATGGGAAACCTACAACTAACAATCAATGAAGCAACTCTAAGGGAGACCACGAGATTATCTAGCAGAGGAGCCAAGTATTTCAAAGGAGTATGAATCGATAAGGAAATATGCCAAATATTTTTAAAAGAAGACCATCATCACCCTGATTGGAAAAAGGGGATTTCTAGAAACTATATCAAGGAGGAATATCATCGAATGCTTGTCAGCCTCCAACGATTCCTCACTTGTGAAATCAAATCCTTATCTAAAACTGAGAAGACTAGTATGTATCATCAGGGTCTTATCAAAATGCTAGTTATACATGAAATCAGGAAGCAAGGGTTTAGTTGGAAAACCCTCATCACTCAACACCTTTCCATAGAAAACGAACCTGTAGAGGAAGCCCAACCTGCTCCAGATGAAGATAAGGAACCTAAGAAGAAAAAGGACAAGAAATACAAGATAGATCCATCATCCTCCAAAGCGGTGAGCCAAAAAGATAAATCTAGGATGCAAAAAGACTGAAGAGCTCATAACTCTTCAAGTAAACAAGTAGGGCCCTCTTCCTCAGTTAATAAGACTTTTAAAAGTCAATAATCGAAAGATAAATCCGAATTAGTAAAAGAGATCTCAATAGTAGCACTTGAGGAGAAGGGTCATAAGTCAAAACCCTTGAGGAAAGAGAAGCGAAGCTCAAAGCATAAAGGTAAATAGTCTATAGAACAACCTCCTGTAACCATTCTACAAATAGAAAAGAGGAAGAGGAAACTTGTTAGAATTTCTGAGAAGAAGAATCCATCACCCCCTTCTAAAAGAACCACAAGGAGAATGGAAAAGAAAGGAAAAGTAGTTGTCAGTCCTCTTACACATGAAGACCCAATAGATTTTACCTCCTCTCCTCTAGACCTACCAGCCCAAGATGAAATCCCTAGCTTAACCTAGGACCAAGTTACTATTACTTTGTGTGGGATGAGAGAGGAAGTGGAGGAAAGAGAACACATCCAGTCAGAAACAATGGAGTCAATGAGGACCTTAACAAAAGGACATATGAAGAAGAATATTGAGGAGCTACAAAAACAAAATCAGGAACTAAAACAAGAGGTGAATGAATACCAGCTACTGGATAGGTATATCAAGAAGGAAAACGAGCAATTGAAAGCAACCATCCAGCAACTCCAAGATGACCATGATGAGACTTCTAATAAGATCAAAAAGGTACTAATACTCTTACAATACATTAGGGTCATAAAAATGGAGTTGAAAGTAGAAGCCTCAGTTGTCAACATCATTGATCCACAAGAGTAAAGAGAATGGAGTCTCAAGTTTTGTAAAAATTTGAGTATGTTTCAATTGCATGAGGACATGCAATGATTTTGGCATGGGGGAATGTTGAGCCTCTAAATTGACATCCCCATTAGCATATTATACTCCTCATTTATACCTTTTTGGCCTACCTAATCTTGGATAAATAAAAAAGAACACTATCTCCAGTCACTTATAAGGTCATGAGGTAAAGTATACTTGAATTCATGTATTTTGTGGTTTATTAAGCTAGGAGATTAAATATTTCATGTACTAATGTTTAATTTTCCATATGTAGCCTTTGACCTTTGGACAAGTCCGACACTTCTATGTCAGCCAAGCCATCCGGTACCAAGAGAACCTTCTATTCAGATCCAGTACCCGCAGATCATTCATTGTCGCAATTCGGTACCAATATCCACAGACTGTTTTAGTCCGGTACCAACCAATTGTGTGTCATTCGGATCCGGTACTATCTACCATATCTCACCTGTCATGATCATGTACCAACACAGGAAACAAAGTATGCCAAGTTTATCTCCAGATCGTACCTAAGATAGTTATTGAATGTTTATCAGATCATCAAAGTTTCTAGCAAGACTATGTTAAGCTAGTTTGATTATTGCTTCATCCCCATACACTTCGTGTCATTAGGATGAAGCTTAAAATATGTAACTGAATGTATAAATTTGACAATCGTTGATCTGCTAATGATTTCACCTCTTTTTGTTTCACGACCAATACTATTTAAATAGTCATGGCAAGGATGCTGGGGGATATACAGAGATAACATAACACATCATGTGAAGCAAAATTGCATATTGTAGAACATATCTTGAGTTTGAATTTTAATAGAAGAATGTCATTTATTTCCATGTCTTGATCATTTATGAATGAATGTGAGTTGAGTTGTTAGTATAGTCTAATTTCATGTTTTGAGATCTGAGTAAAAGTGATGTGTTGATTGAAGATCAATTTACTGTAGACTCCAACCGCTGACCTGTTGAAGCGACAAGGGCCCACCGCCCAACAGAGGTCAACACCCTTGTAGATTAGTGTTAAGATTTGATTTCAGTAGTTTAATTGTTAGGTTAGCTGAAGCTTTGATTTCTCAATTTAGTTCATCATCTCTGACAGTTTCATGGGTTAGTAGCATAGTTCATAAAATTGCTTAAGATCTTTACTTACTTTGTTTTTGCATATGCCCTGTTTTTGTTTTTATGAACTTGATTTCTCTTAGTGAACATAGAAGTTGGTGGAAATAGTCAAACATATTTGGAAAATAACTAGTGAAGTTCACAATAGATTATTGTGAGCCACAATAGACCCAATAAATTGGCTATTGAACTACCCATGTTATGCCTTGATGATTGATGTGTGATTTCCTTTTTAGAGTGTGATTGCATAATTAGCTTTTTGGGTCAGATAACAGAGTTGATCTGTCAAAGGACTTCATCTCATACTTGTATGTGCCACAATGGAGTAGATAGCCTCTCTGTGAAAGACAACCAAAGTGTGTTTTAGTTTGATAGTTTTCTTTATTTCCATCGTTCATAATCCATAATAGTTCTATACTCATGACATTAGAATTACCTCTCTTACTAGTGTCTTGTAACTCTGTTGATTACGAATCCCATATTGATAATTAATGTGTACATTATACTAATCATATAAGAATCACAACAATTTGGCTTAGCATTTTCTACCAGGTAGAATTCATTCTCTAGCATATTAGTATGTGTGATTTTTTCTTTATTCTTGTGTGCTTCAAGAGAACAGGTTTGCCACACTGCATTTTTTCTTAAATGTTTGTGCAGGGCTACACCCTTCGATGGTTCTGACAGTATTAAGTGTTTACCTAACAGGTCTCACATTTTTAAATGTTTATTGTACAAATGCGTTACAATACAGTTTCGTTCCATTTTTTTGATGGTGTTGTTTGTAGTGAAATTGTGCTGAATTGTTCTCTATTGGCATCACTGGTTCAATGGTTGATGCTTATTCACTGGTTCACTCCTTGATTCCTGTTCTTGTTTAATTCAAATTTTCAAAGTTGAGGTCTTGCATTTGCAGTTGGACCTCTTCGTGGTTGTTCACTGGTTTGTTGTTCTTCAACTTTGCAAGCTATTGGATTTGTTGTTGCGGTTTGCACGTTTTGGGGTTGAGCTCTTGCCATTCCTCGTTGATGGGTAAGTTTATGTGCCTGACTCAAAATTCTGTTGCAGACCATCTTTCTCTGTGCTCTTAATTTTTGTTCCTGGAAACCATGCATCTTCATATGTCGACTGCCACGTTCATAGCTATTTCGAAAATTGCAATGCAGAGGGGTTTTTGAAAACTAGTTCAGAGCTATCAGAAGAGGGAAAAATCTGTCGGGGTGTAGAGGCAGGGAATGATTTTATTCTATGGGTCGGAAAACTGCATCCACCTGTTGCCTTTGTCTTTTCCTTTCTATTTTTCATAACTTTTTCTGGCTCTGGGAAGCTTGTAGGATGCACACCATGAATAGGTTCAAATTAGTCTTTATGCTCAGTAAATGTATGGTGTTATTTATTTGCGTTGTTTCTTCTATTTGGTTTGCTTTCCAGGGTGGGTTTGTTTTCTTACCATCTGCTATGGGGACTAGGGGGGATTGAAATTCACAAGAAGAAGGTTGAAAGATACATACTGGTTTTATTCTTTTTTCCCCTTTTCTTTGTTTTCATCCAAACTGAAAGTATCTAAGAAACAAATTCAAAATCATAGTTCAAAAGATGAAAGAAGTAATAGATGTTGAGTTGTATGAAACATATACAAACTCCATTATACATGACAACTTTGACGAGGTGTTGCATGACAATGGCCTTTTTAGATTGGATGCATTCTCGTATACTGTAGGGGATTGCCTTTTCGATGCATTTCAGGTTCTACTACATTTCCGTTATTCCTCGACTGACCTGTGCAATGGATTGATAGATTATTTATTAGGTTGTTTAAAAAATGGAAACGCTGAGGTATTGGAGTTGTATGAATACGAACTGGAATCTAATTTTCTTCGGCAGTTGCATGGAATACATGATGTCGCTACGTATTTTTCAAAGATGCGGTTGTCTGCATCTCCAATTCTGCCTGCACATGAGAGGGGACTTTGGGGAGATACATTTTGTATACGATGGTTGTCTAACTGGCTCAATATATCAATTGGAATATGGTCATTGACAAGAAAAACAAGATATCTACTAATCAACAAAACTATATCTAACAATCCATATTGCATCTTTTTCCATGATGCCAATGTTGTCAGTGGTCATTATGAACCACTACTGTACAAAAAATTATCCATATGAAATCTTGAAGGAGCTCATATTTACTTGTCCCGCATTTGCAAAGACCTTGAATCACAGTGGAAATGGATTACGCATCACATAGACTGACATGGTTTACAACTAGCAACAACTGTTGTGTCTGGTTGTGGAGATAGTCTGTTCAATGCAATTTGATGTTTGGTAGCAGCGGAATTCGATGTGTAGTCGTTGCAGCTTTACACTGTACAATCCTTTTGCAATGCAATTAGAGGCGACAACCATCAGGATTTTAGTTTCTTGCATCAACACCTTTTTCCATATCTCCTAGAAAATATGTCGGCAATTGGAAGTTGGCAAGAATACCTTGTAAACATGGCATTGCCATATGAAAAGGAAATGTGGAGGGTTGCAGATTCTGTTTGCAATGGATGTCTATCATATTCAGAGTAAATATCTAGGTTTGGTCGGCCTTGCCAGATGACACTGTCCATTCCTGGTCTATTGATTCAAATTATGAACGAACAATTGACATCCTCTCATTGAAAACATATACAACACATATCCATTATCAACATTTGCTTGGACATATCACTGGTTCAGGGTTCAATGTCCATGCCACCCAAACCAGATTGAATCTGCATATGCGTGTCATGCTTTTTAGTGAGAATGAAATTCCTCCTGGTTGTGATATGGCCATACAGGGCTTAAACAAAAAATTCATGCACTAAATTCATCCTAGTTGTGATGAGGCCATACAGGGCTTAAACAAAAAACGTAGAGTAAGTTATCACAAACTGAAAAAAGTTGTGTGTGAAATTCATCCCAGTTGTGATGAGGCCATACAGGCCTTAAACAAAAAACGCAGACTAAGTTATCACAACCTGAATGAGAGTGAAATTCATCCCAGTTTCCATCAGGTCATCCTGCCCTTGGACAAGAAACGTAGAGTAAATTATCACAACTTGAAAAAGGTCATGCGCGAGAGAAAAAAAATACATTGATATGCTTCCTTTTAGAGAGAAACTCACATATCACAATCTAAAGAAATTTGTTCGTGCACAACACAAAAAAAATATGTACGGTCGCATATCCCACAATGGTCATGCAACTGTCACATTTTGTGGGCTAGAAGCAATACCATGCAGTACTACCAATGAAAACTAGAAAACACTTTCTACCCATACTTCCCTGCGAAAGAAAGATGGAAGACATACCTACATGAAACAAATTAAAGACACTCCTTCCATTGCATGTGAAATTTTTGAACAATTGAATTTAAGAAAAAATGGTAGGTCTTTCATGCCTGATTTGGAAGCATAATACCTCCTCTTGACATCGCACGATAAAACATTTTCCAATGGAAAAATTTGTCTTCCATGCAAACGGTCGCTTAGAAAATGGAAAACTGTCACAATTTGCAACCCCTGACCAAATAATATGTAATACACCACTACCAAATGTAATTGCACTTACTGAACTTGAAGAGATACTTGTGTCTCTACGAATTCCATTTGCACAAATCAGGCCTTGGGGCTATAAATGACCCTAGATGGGCTTAACGGGATCAATTATTAATTTGCTTGTTCATCTAGATGTTGTGCAAAAATCCTTGCCACAATTCATTAGCGATACAATGACAATTGTCGTGGCAATGAAAAGG
>ML798664.1:189334-206371 GCA_009831015.1 Picea engelmannii | reverse complement strand
TATATATATATATATATATATATATATACGTCCAAATCTGGCAGCGGTTCCACCAAATTGGCGGCATATTCCACCGGTCCACCATTCTAGTGGTATCTCCACCAAATGTAGCATCGCGCCAAAAATCGGTTGTAACAATGTGTTAAAAAGGGAGGCACGCGGGTTCGACCCCGAGACCTCCGCCTAAACCTCCACCAAACAAACACCTTAAATAGCCTCCACTAACCAATGCGCCAACCAATTGCCTAGATTTTATTATAAAAAGGATCTTCTGCCAGTGTATGGGAGGAGGGGAGACCAACATGCGACCATATGGACAAGTCATGCATTTTGAGAAATTTTTCCAATCATTAGTTGCAGGTGCAAGAACGAAAACTGAGGCAAGATTTTTCTTGGATCCAAAAGTGCTAGACTTAGATCAAGGCGTGTCAATAGTCATTTTTAGTTAATTCGACACCATAAATGCAATAGTGATGTTTGTTTTTTGATCTGAGCAAATATTATGTATCTTAACTCCAGAATGAGGTATGCTTATGTATTTTGCCCAATTCTTTTGTGGAGTTAATAAAAAGGCCTACCCATTTGAGAGCAAGACCCAGAGACATAGTCCACTAGGGACGAACTCCTTTATCAATTTTTTGCATTCATATTGCATGCTTATGTCTTTTTCCTTTTGAGCTTTTCCTTCTTTATGATGTACTTTAGTTTATGCTCATTTAATACAATTCTTTAATAAGTCACCGGACGAAAAGATTCTGGATCATGTTGGTGTCAGAGCAGTCGTCTTTGACTTGAATTGTTGAGTATGAATGCATACTAGGGAAAAGCATAAGCAGGGTGAAGGAACTCTTAAGACTTTCAATCCTGAATTTGGTCATGCATCCCGAAGGAAGAAAATGGCAGAAGAGGACAAGAGTGATGAACAAGAGAAAAATCTTCACATGGTCTTTTATCGCATGTCAGAAATGGTCGAACGGATGTATGGAGATTGTGAGAAGACGTTGAAGAAGAAAAAGAAGAAAAGGAAGCACATGCAGATGATGATGATTTGGTAAACCAAGGGGCTGGAGGAGATCCTCCTGAGCCTCCATCTTCACCTTCAAGTTCTAGTTCTTCTTCCTCTGAGCATTCTCATCATTCTCATCATTCTAGCCATAAAGCCTTTTTTAAGAAACCGTTATCAAAGCTTGATGTAAAATTTGCTTTACCTATGTTTAATGGAGATGCTAATTCTGAAAAGCTAGATAATTGGATCTGACATGTTGAAGTATATTGTTGTGTTCAACATATTGATGAAGAGTAAGTTAAAGTGAAACTAGCTTCTCTTTGGTTGGAAGGCACTGCTCTCGTATGGTGGGAGAGCAAGCTTCAAGACAGAAGTAAGTGTGGTAATATTTTTTCCTCATGGTTGGAATTTAAATCAGAGATAAGGAAGCAGTTCTATCCATTAGGGTATTTACATAAAGCATTAATGGAATGACAAACCTCAAGACAAAGTAAAGGTCAGATTGTACAAAGTTTCACAGAAGAATTTAGGAAGAAATCTCTTGCATTGAACATTCCTTTGGATTCTTATGAAACTCTAATGAAGTATATTGGCGCACTTCACAATTATATTCGTCATACTTTGCTCTTGTTTAACCCCACTAGTCTTGAAAAAGTTTGTGTGCAAGCCACTCACCTTGAGAATAAGGGGAAACATGTTCAAGAAGATCCCACGAAGAAACCTTCCAATTTCCCACAAAATACTTTCAAGAAGTTCAAAAGGAAGGACAATAAGACTGCTACAATAACGAGAGAAGGAGGAAAACCATCTTGCACTCATTGCAAGAAAAGTGGTCACGATGAAGAACACTATTGGATACTGCATCCAGAAAAGAAACCAAAATAGTTCGGTGGAAAGGGCAAGACAAAAACCATTGCTACAGTGCAATAAGATCTTGGTTCTAATTCAGGAGATGAAGGAAAGATCACAACGGTTGGAGTACAAGGTAAAGATTCTCTTCATGCTAGTTCAAGTTCCAATGATGAATCTCATGTTGATGAATGAAAGAGGAATGAGTTATTTCATATAAGAGTTGTATCTAAACATACTAAGATAGATACATTATTCAATCTGGGTTCCCAAGTAAACTTAATATCTGAAGCACTTGTCAAGAAGATGGGTCTTGAAACGAAACCACATCCAAAGCCTTATCCTCTTGGTTGGGCATGTGATAAAGAAGAACTTAATGTCACCAAACAATGTAGGATCAGATTTGCTATTGCTTTAAAGTTGATTGATGAAGTGGATTTGGATGTTGTATTGCTTGATATATGTGGCATAGTGTTGGGAAGTACTTATCTTTATGATAGAAAAGAAGTCTTCTTTCATCATGAGAACAAATACCAACTTACTAAAGGGGGAGTGGAATATATTGTTAGAGAACACAACATGAGGGTAAATACGATACTTGTTAGTGCAGGACAAATTAAAATACTCATAAACACTAATAAGAGATATGTACTCATGGTCGTCAAAGAGAAAGTTGTTAGGATATCCGACGCTTTCCAAGGGTGTGATCCATCTTATAAAAAGGAATTAATTTATATTGTTTCTAAGTATGATGATATTTTTTAGGAACCAGATGGATTACCTCCTAAGAGGGAAAGTCAACATGAGATACATCTTCAACAAGATTCTCCTCTTCCTAATGTGGGCATGTACATGATGTCAGTTGTGGAGATGACAGAGATCAAGAAGCATGTACAAGGCTTATTGGATCAAGGGGTCACCATGCCCAGTTCATCTCCTTGTGGTTCTTTGGTTGTGATGGTGCCAAAGAAATATGGCACATGACGAATGTGTGTTGATTACCGGGCCTTAAACAAAATCATGGTGAAAAATTGATACCCTCTTACTTGTATAGATGATTTACTTGATCAGTTGAAGAATGTTGTTTATTTCACTAAGTTGGATTTGCGCAGTGGATATAATCAAATCAGGGTCTCAGAACAGGATGCATGGAAGACTTCCTTTAAAACCAAACAGGGATTGTTTTAGTGGTTAGTTATGTCGTTTGGGCTTTGTAATGCTCTGAAAAATTTCATGCGTGTGATGAATGAGGTATTCAGGCCTTTCCTAGATGACTTTGTGATTGTGGATTTAGACAAAATTAATGTTTTTAGCGGGACTTGGGATGAACATGTAAGGCATGTAAAGAAGGTATTGGATACTTTGCAAAGGGAAAAGTTGTATGTGAAAATGTCTAAATGTGAATTTGACAAGACTGCACTAGTATACTTAGGTCATATTGTAGGAGGAGGACAATTTAAAATTGATCCTTCCAAAATTGATGTAATTGTAAATTGGCCTGAGCCAAAAAGTGTAACTGAAGTTTCAAGATTCTTAGGTGCAGTCCATTATTGGAGGATATTTATTCCCAACTTCTCTTTTATAGCAACTCCTTTGCATTCCTTAACCAGTGTGAAGAACACTTTTCAGTGGGAAGGAAAGCAACAAAAATATTCCGACACTTTGAAGGAGAAGATCAGTACCACACCAGTATTAGCACTGTTGAATATTCAACAACCTTTCGATATCAAGACAGATGCCAGTGGATACGCCATGGGTGCAATATTGATGCAATATCGTAAGCCTATCTGTTACCACTCTGAAAATTTTAACCAAGCTGTTGTTAACTATCCTACATATGATAAAGAGTTGTATGCATTAGTTCAAAGCGTAAAGAAATGGAAGAACTACATGTTAGGGAAGGAAACTATCATACATACATATCACTGACCCTTACAGTATCTACAAACACATACCAAACTGCGACAATCTCGACACTACAAATGGATGGGTTTTCTGCAAAAATTTCATCTGGTAATCAAGTACAAGAAGGGTACAAGTAACAAGGTAGCCGATATGCTTTCTATACCTCCTATTGTTGCTTCTATTATTTTGAAGAATACTTGTTTATCTCATGATAGCTATGTAGAAAAATATTCCATCGATGAAGCTTTTAAAGAAGTATATGAGAAGCTAACCCATGGTGCACATATAGAGAACTATTTTCTACAGGGAAAATTACTCTACCATCTTGGAAAGATATGTATTCCTACAAGTGAATGATTCCATGTAATACGAGAAGCTCACACTTCTCTTCTGTCTGGAAATTTTGGGGTAGGAAAAACTATGGCTTAATTGCAGAGGTTTTGTTATTGGCCTCAAATGAAAGCAATTGTAACTAAATATGTAAAGGGGTGTGTGATGTGTTCTACTTGTAATCCCACTAATAGAAAACTGGGGCTATACTCACCACTTCATGTTCCATCCCATCCATGGGAAATCATTTCCATGGATTTTGTAGGGGGTTTACCAATGACCAAAGGGGGTCATGATTATTTGTATGTTGTAGTGGATAGGTTCAACAAGATGTGTATCTTGATGTCATGTAAAAAGCAGATCATTGCTGAGAAAAATGCTAATCTCTTATTTCAGTATGTTTGGGTTCACTTTGGGTTACCCACATCCATTGTCTTGGGTCGAGATACTTGACTCATTGGGGATTTTCGGACTAGCTTGTGGAGAATGATGGATACCAAATTGAAGAGGAGAACTTCTTTCCATCCATAGATCAACGAACAGACAGAGGTGGTAAACAAAACAATGGTACTTTTTCTTTGAGGCTACTGCAGCAAGCATCCCATGTTATGGGATGAACATATACCCTATGTACAACATGCTTATAACTGAGCTTTACATTCATCCACTCAGATTTCACCTTTTTAGACATGTTTTGGATACCTCCCCAAGGTTCCTTTGGACTTGATGTATGGGAGAGATGTCGATGTGAATGAAGAATGAATAGAGGGCATAGCCTGTAAGTTCATCCAGAGGATCCAACAGATACACCAGGAAATCAGGGAACGATTGGAGAAAAGTCAAGGATAGTATAAAGATCAACATGACAAACATAGGGTTGATCATCAGTTCCAGGTTGGAGACCGGGTATGGCTTCACATTAACAAGGAGAGATTGAAGGGTGAAGGAAAGAAACTCAAGCCCATTTGTTATGGACCCTTCACTATATTGGAGAAAAGTGGTACTAATGATTTTCATTTAGATCTTCCGCCTTATATGCATATTTACTCCATTGTGAACATAGAAAACTTGAAACTTTTTGAGCCTCCCATGATCATGGATCAGGATGAGGAAGTTTCAATACCTTCAGTTGATGAGTTTACGCCTGAGTACTTGGATGAGTTACAGGAAGATACAATCCTGGACAGAAGAATGAGGACTTCACACAGGGGTGATGTTTATTATCTTCGAGAAGGCTTAAAGGGCACACATTCAAGCAAGGAAAAGTGGATTGAGAAGGACAAAGTCGGGGGACTCTTCCCTCACTTACCTATTGATTGATGAAATATTTTGGTGGTCCAAAAAGCTCTTAGTGGGAAGGTGTGATCCAAAAAGGATCCAGAGAAGGCTAAGAACAACTCATAACTCACAGAGGCAACTCAGGACACTTAGAATGACTCCAACAGATTGAGAAAGGGAAAAAATTCAAAGTTCCCCAAACTTAGTGAAAATGACATTATCGTGAAGAGTGTGTCACAAGATTTCCAACGACGTAAATGTTTCGTCAAACAGAATTACAAATCGAAAGATATTTGCGGTCAAAGTTTTTCTCAACCTCGCCCAGTCAACATGGATGAGTCAACAACCGTACTGTTGACGTCACCATCAGTACAAAAGTACAGATGATGTCATTGTCCATACAACATATGTGGCAAGCACAAAGGGCAACACGTATCATGCTAACATCAACATGATGACGTGGAAGCACCAGAGGCTGCCACGTGTCACTTGTTTTTGGTCTTTTTAGGTCGACATGTGGACCAATGAAAACATGCCATGTGGCAGTCCATACAAGACACGTGGCATCCATTCACTATGTGGCATTCATACGACACATGGTATACAAGTGACGGGGCAGGCTGACTGTAAAACAAGGTGACATGGACCAATGATTGGCTGCCACATGGCCCAGTCATGGGCGGCCACGTGGAAATGGGAAAATGCCCAATGACACCCAACAACCAAAAATTCAAAAATATATATAATATATATATACCGCCAAATCTGGCGGTTGTTCCGCCAGATTGGCGGCATATTCCACCGGTCCGACATTCTAGTGGTATCACTGCCAAATGTAGTAGCTTGCCAAAAATCAGTTGTAAAAATGTGTTAAAAAGGGAGGCCCTCGTGTTTGACTCCAGGATTAGTTGCAGGTGAAGGCACAAAAACTGAGGTGAGATTTTTCTTAGGTCCGAAAGTGCCAGACTCGGATCGAGGTGTGGAGACAATCCTTTTTAGGTAATTCAACGCCACGAACGTAGTAATGATGTTTTTTTTTTATCTGAGAAAATATTTTGTAGCTTAACTCTATAATGAGGTATACTTATGTATTTTACCCAATTCTTTTGTGGAGTTAATAAAAAGGCCTACCCATTTGAGACCAGGACCCAAAGACGTAGTCCACTAGGGTCAAACTTCATTATCAAGTTTTTGCGTTCATATTTCATGCTTATGTCTCTTTCCTTTTGAACTTTTCCTTCTTTATGGTGTAATTTAGTTTATGCTCATTTAATACAATTCTTTAATAAGTCACCGGACGAAAAGATCCTGGATCATGAATAATTGAAGGGAGATAAATTGGGAGGAATCTCCTTCAAACATATTTTTTAAAGATCGATCTATATGTTTTTTAAAACAAGGTTGAAGGTTTTATGAATTTGGACTTTTCCTTTTTGTATCACCACAATATGGTTATATAATCTTTGCCAAAATTATAATTTTGGATTGATAAAATTGTTGTTTTGAATGCATAAATGGATTCAACATCCTCAAATATCCCTATTGCAATCGAATTGTGCAATGTTAACATATGATATATGCAATTCCATCAATCCAAGATGATTTTTTACATATTTTAGGTTAAAATAACATGTTTTCTTTCAAGTTATTTGAGCAGCTGGAAAAGGGAAAATTTGTAGAACGTTTAGATTATGATTGCTTTTTATCTCTAGTTGGTTGAGTGACATCATTAAAAATAGTTTTTCAACGTTCTTAATATCTATCACAGTGGTACCATGAGAGATAATAAATTCAAATGCAAACAAATGATAAAACCTTCTTATGGGAAGGACCCCTAATTGAAAATGAATGGTGGTTGATTGCATTTGAAGACATGTACCACAAAGCATAAGGGAAGTTTAAAAAAAAAATTCATCTTATATTACAGGGAAAAATTTACAAGATATAAAAAGGAAAGAAAATAAAAAATGGAAGGGTATATACAATGATATCTCATATTGTCTTCCTGAAAGAAACTAGTGTAGCAATCGAGTCAAAATAAGTTAAAGCACTTAACTCATTGGAATCTCAATAGGTACGGTTGGCATACAATTGCATACATACCTTTTCTCCCCAAGAGTGAAACAAATATTGGAATGAATTTACCTTATCAAAGAAGACATATTTGCATCTTAACTGCTAGATTGCAAATAAAGTTGTAATTCAAATGCAGTGCCAAATGTCGAGAAGTGAGACAATACCAATGACCTTGAGTCACCAAGAAGAGTTGCACACCAATGAAGTTGTCCATAAAAAACCATTGAATGTTAATCATGGACCAACCACTAGTATAATCTAGCAAAAGTGCAATCCCATTAGATATATTTCAAGGTCTCAAAGCATATGCAATAGGGGCACAAGCCATCTCTCAACCCAGTTTTGGTAAGACAAGCTTTAGAAGGAAGCCCCTGATAAACAACTAACCATGCAAAGAGTCAAATATTGTAGCTTAGATAGAGTGACCAAACACTGTGAAATCGATGGATACAACTAGCCTTAGGGACATAAGACATCCATCTAGCATTTAAAATAAGAGATAAGGGGTGCTTCCAATGTAAAAGACAATAAAGTTTCTTTAAATCATACTACTCAAGCGGTTTCTGAAATCTCCATCCCCAATCTCTCCAAAAATGCCCTTACATATCAATATTCATCTAATATTGATTCTTATGAGGAAGCAAACCAATTATGTCTTTTATAGTCGACTTATTGAATGAAATAAGAGCCTTATACTAAGCTAAATTTCTCCAATTGTTCCATTTCCTAGATGCAAAGTCCCAAAGATCCTTCCAAAACAATACCCCTTTCTTTCTTAGCTTGTAAGATTGAAATCTAAGACACCACTTAGGAATACACAACCCTTGATTCAACCAACTCCAAATATGTTTCCACACCATATCCCATCTATCATGACTTCCAAATGACTTCCATCTAATTGGAGGAACGAAAAACCTCCAAGCCTCCCAAATGCTTCAACAAATTATAGAACCTAGCACCTTAAAGAGTTTAGGGGATGAAATAATATCACATAGCCCAAAGGGGCCTCAGATCAAGAGAATATGTTGAGATAGTTAAAACTGATGATGCAAGAGAATCTGCCAATGGGAAGATCTTTCAAGATACCTAACTATCCACTTCACAACTAAGATACGACCCTACATCAGCACATCAATAAGGAAAAGACTACCTTTATTTTTGGGAATAATGCAAATGTACCAAGGAACCATAGGAAGCCTGTGCTTGCCACCATACTTGGACCAAAGAAAGGAATTGAGAATTACTCCAGTATCTTGAATTAATCCCTAGTAGGGAGCCAACAAGAGACATAGTAAATGTGCAAAGCTTGAAGAATATGTGAGACCACAATAAGATTATTGAATAGGGAAATATCCTTATACTACTAGATCAAAAGCTTGGACTACAACCTCTTAAGACACCAGTTCCACATATCAATGATAGAGAGGGAATTCTCAAAAGGGATCCCAAGATAGTAGAAAATATCTCTAGGCATGACCCAATTCCATGGAGATGGAATCCAACTTGGAGGATCATCTAACCCAAACAACCAAAAGTATGTTTTCTTGTCACTAACCACAACCCCATAAGTGTCATAGAAAGTATCTAGTATCTTAGATTGAATCTTGATCCAAGTGCACGAACATAATAGAATCATCAACAAAATGATTATTACTCATTTCAAACCCATCCAATAGAGAGATGCCATAGATTCTCCCTTTCATCCTTGTTGACTCCAATAAATACCCTAGAGCATAAATATATAAGATGTAAAGGTAAAGGAAAAGAGGGAAACCATATATAATCAAATGATGCAGTAGGATGCATCTAGTCATAGTTTTATTCACAAATACAAGGTTGAAACAATATAAAAAGGGTTTTCACCATTGAAACACATACGGGGCCAAAATTGAGACACTAGAGCATGTTTTTGATGAATGACCAATCAACCCTGCCATAAGCTTTGTCAAAATCAATATTGAGAAACAAGGAATCCTAACTAGTCTCTCTAGCCTATTCTATGGCCTCACATGTAGAGATAAAAATATTAAGAATGAATTTTTCCTACACAAAACTCGTTTGTTCCTCTTGATAAATTCAAGAGGCCACTCTTTGCATATGAAGTATAATAGACTTAAACATAATATTATAGGAAATACTAAGAAGAGTAATAGGCCTCCAACCCTAATAATAGCAGGAGAATCTTTGTTTGGGATCAACTTAATAACCCCATGGTTAAGAGAGGTTGTCAAATAACCCAAAGAAAAATCCTCATTGGCCATGTAACACAAGTCTCCACTGAATATATCCCAAATTGATTTAAAAACTCTTAAGACAACCCATCAATACTAGGAGACTTACCATTCTCATAAAGGAAATAGAAACAAATAGTTCCTCCTTTGAAAGTACCACATCCAAGCAATGATCGATCCACCACACTAACCTTCTTGGGGATTACTTGATAATAGGATCATCTAACAGTTAAAACCGAGTCTAAAATATGATAAGGAGAGACATTGAACTAAAAATGAAAATAAAACTAACTCTCCAATATTGGATTTGTCTTCCTCTAGAGATGCATCCTCCCGACGAAGTCACATGATCCAATTGGTAGAGACTTTGCACTTCACAAAATCAAAGTATAATTTAGAGATTACATGCCCTTCATTAATCCATTGGAGATAGGCTTGAATCCTAGTTCCATATCAATATATTATTCTTATCTATGGACTACGATCTCCCACTGCATTGCCTCTTCCTAGAGCGAGGTGTTGTGAAGATCCTCCTCTAGGAATGCAAAAACCTCTTCTAGCCAACTTTGATCCTCCTTTAACTCCCTCCTCCTCTTAGGAGCAATTAAAAAACCCTAACTCAAAATCAACTTCTTGAAGGAAGGCCATGTTAGTTTTTTATTTATGTAGGATATCATGAACATATGTCTTCCTAGTAGGGATAAACATCCCTTTGAGATTCCAAGACATAAGAGATAACTTCATTCAAGGATTAATCCCATTCTCAAGGTACTAAAGATGTTGCTAGAAATGAAATCACCCAACTGCAATGGACACTTATTAGGTGAGCCATAGTCACATCCTTATAATATTTTGGACATGACCTTCACCCAAGATCCCGAAGCTATTGTTCTACCCAAGAAGGAGACTTGGCCTCTTTCCTCTTACTTGTCTACACTATCTAACTTCCTTTAGTTTCCATGGACTCGAACATAGGAGGATGGGGTTGGGCTACCACCATGGAATGAAATGAAGTCTTGGAATGACTAATATTCACAATGCATAAGAATTGGGGGTGTTTGGGGGGAGGTACATCTTACCAAGGAGCCAGGTCTAGAATTGGTGGAGGGACATGGATAACATGAGGTTTAGGCTTAGGAACTGAGGGATCCTTAGGATATTTGGGTTTGCGTTTGTGATGGGGGAAGTCACATATAAGGTGGTCTTGGGCATGGCATGTGAAGTAGAAATTAGGAAGATTCAAGTAACTAACTTTCTGTAGGAAAACTCCATCAATGGTAAAAAATAGTATGAATAAAGGAAGCTTATGCTTTATATCCACCCCAACACAAACCCTAGGGTTAGATTAGAAGGAGTTGTGAAAACCATCTAGGATCATTACTTTACCAAATATTTGAGTTAAAAGTCAACAAAAGGACAAAATTCTACATGAAGTCTAGGGAACTCAATATAGAAAGGATTATGAGCCTAAGAATGATTATCTAGATTGAAATCAGACCTTTAGAACTACACATAGACCAATGACCCAACAATGTTCTATGTGCCATACTGGAGGAAATTTTGAGAAGAAACATATGAGTTGAACATCCATCAATAATAGGAGACTTACCATTCTTCATAAAGGAAATATAAACAAATAGTTCCTCCTTGGAAAGTACCACATCCAAGCTGATCTCGATCCACCACACTAACCTTATTAGGGATTACTTGATAATAGGATCATCTAAAAATTAAAATATAGTCTGAAATATGATAAGGAGAGATATTGCACTAAAAATTAAAATAAACAACTCTCCAATATTGGATTTGTCTTCCTCTAGAGACCCATCCTCCTAACGGAGTCCCATGATCCAATCGGTAGAGACTTTGCACTTTAGAAAATCAAAGTATAATTTATATCCTACATCCCCTTCATTAATACATTGGAGATAAGCTTGAATCCTAGCTCCCTGAAAATATATTATTCTTATCTATGTAATACAATTTCCCATTACATTGCCTCTTCCTAGAGCAAGGTCTTGTGAAGATCCTCCTCTAGGAATGCACAAAACTATTCTAGCTACCTCTGATCCTCCTTTAACTCCCTCCTAATCTTACGAGAAATTAAACAAACCCAAACTTGCATAAATTTGACCATAATATAGAGGGATGCATCCCACTAAATCATCCACTTGGAATCCCCTTATGGCTAAGGGGAAAGGTTCGAAACCTGATGGACTAAATATTTGAACTTTGGAGATTCCAGATGAGAGACATTTTTCTTCAAGAGGAAGGAATGAGAATAATGATATTGATTCCCAATGAGATAATTATCTATATGGGAAAGTGACCAGAGTTGATCGTATCCATCAACGCATCAACTAGTTGAAGTTTAGTTGAGAAATCCACCCCATGTCGAGGCCCATAGAAACAATCTCATTGCATCTATACCCTATGTATGCCATGTTGACACTTTAATCCATGTAAAAAAACCTCTATAATATGAATCCTTCTATCTCTGGTTAGAATCATGTAAAGAAGCCTTGCAATGGGACTGTGCTTGGTTCTTCAAACTATAAAAAAAAATTCCAATATTTCCATCCTTGTCACCATATCACTCAATCATATTAAAATCCCTGCCAATAATCCAATTTGTAAATGTGAGAGAAGATTAAAGAAGCCATCCACTCCCAAAGGGTACACTGGTCACTATTGTTGTTAGGGGCATAAGTAGAACAAAAACCAACCAACCTATCTTAAATTAAGGTTGTAACCCACACACATTTGTATGAAGGGTTAAAACCATGTCGAACTAAAAATCTCTATAGGAAAGAATAAATATTGATCTAGATTTATAAATGGAACAAAATTGAATACATATGTATAGAAAATAAATACACAGAGATACAATAAAACTTGACTTCTATTAGTAAAGAGAATATGTTGAAACTGTAAAAATGCAAACTGAAACAAACTTGCTTGAATGGTGGCAACTTATCTTTGAGAAGAGATGTGACGACTATGCTTATTCTATAGAAGATGGTTACAATGAGGCTCCAAAAGAATTTTTAACATGAAGCATAAATGAGAAAACTCTAAACATCCAAAAACCTAACCCTAGGAGATGAAGCACCAAAAGTCATGTGGGCCCTGATGGGGTAAGTTGGCACATCAAATTCGTGGGGTTGTAACTTTTGCATACGATCTCTATTTTAGGTGCAAGATAGCTTGTTGGAAAAAAATATTCAAGGAATACACATGTTTCCATCACACACTTGCTAAATCCTACTATGTGACTATGCCACACCCAGAAAATAGTGTTTAGGGCCTCAAAACGACCCCGAAAGTTTATGACCCAAAAAACTAGGAAAAAACTTCCAAAATGAAAACTGTTATTTGAGATAGTGGAATAGGTGGGTGGCCACCAATATCCACCTAGATCATTCATCCCCCCTTAGGAAGAAATGGTCTCCTTTGCATTGATTTCCCCCATCAGATGGGTAAAATTTGATTGAAATTGGCCTCGAGTGAGCCACTTGCCTTGATGCAGGAGTTGCACTGCTTTGATAAGCCAATAAAGTTAGATCCTCTGTTGTCGAGTGCCCTTAATTTGAGTGTCACTATTTTGATCAATGGATTCATGTCCATCCATTCATGGTTGAGCTCTGTCAGTGTCAACTTCTCTACGATCTCTGATGTGTCCAATAATGGTGGGAAGTATGGCTGAAAGAGGTCTACATTGAACACGGGGTACAGGCCAAGGAAGGGGGGAATAATTATCTCAAGGTCGAGCTATTATCCACAATATGATAATGGTTTCTTGCTCCATGCAGTCAGGGTTGAGCTATGTCGGTGTCAACTACTTTTCTATCTCTGATGTGTCCAATAATGGTGGAAAGTAAGGAGGTCCACATTGAACACTAAGTGCAAGCCAAGGAAGGGGGGAATACTTGTATCAAAAGAAATGTCACCCATAGCCTTGGTGATGGTGTAAGTTCCATAGCGAAGTGGATGAATCTTTTGATGGGGTCCTGTAAGGTGCTCTTTCTAAAAATGAAACTAGACCTTGTCTCCCACTTGAAACTTGTGCAACACCCAGTGTTGATCATGGCATTGTTTGTACTTAGCATCAACTTTCTGTAAAACTTCATGGACCTATTGTTGGATGTGTTGACTTCATTCAATAAAATTGGTGGATTTTTTGGCCTCAGATTGAGCATGGGATGATTCTTCTTGTGTGGATGCAAGGGGTAGTGTGACATCAATGGGACACAATGGTTGAAATCCCAACCCCACCTGAAAGGGATTGTGGTTGGTTTAGCTATGAAGGTCTCTGTTGTAGCTGTGTTGAACATATGGGAGACTCTCATCCCATGTGCATGGATTTTTGGAGTTGTACATGTGAAATTTATGCACGATCATTCTATTGACGACCTTTATTTGGCCATCAGTTTGGGGGTGGAAGGCGGTGGATTTGGTGAGCTTGATGTCCAACAGTGGCTAGAGGCTAGGTAGGAATTTGGTGATGAACCTTCTTTCCTGATTTGATATGATGGTTTGTGGTATCCCAAAGTGTACCCACACCCTTTTGAAGAAGATCTTGGAAGTGGCATGCATTGTGATATTCTTCTTGCAGGTTGTGAGGATGTCCATCTTAGAAAATCGATCAACCACCACAAAAAACATAGTCATTTCTTTGCTTGGTTGAAAGAAGGCCCGACATGTAGTCAATCAAGTTGGATTCCAATGGCCTGTCGAGAGTAGGCAGAGGGGTGTGCATGCATTTCTTCTTAGTGTCTGGTTTGGAAATGGCACAGGTAGTGCATGACCTGATATACTTGCTTAAATCCTATTGAAGTTTAGGCTAGTAGAAATGCTTTTGTAGTATTACCACAATATTTTCGATGCCAAAATTTCCGTCCATCTGATTGTAGTGAGATTCCCAAATAATCTTTGCACACTCTCTTGAAGGAACGCATAAGTGGCCTAGATGGAATAGCATTCCATCCTGAATATGAAATTCAATGACAATTGCACATGTGCCTAGCATTTGGTAAGTGGTAGCGAATTCAGGATTGCTCTTGTAGATTTGGGGCTAATTAGATGCCTCATGGCCACAGGAGTGGATAACCATGGTTAAGGATGATAATGGAGGTTGAATGAGGTAGTCAATGACATGATTGGTGATCCATGTCTTATACTTGGTGTTGGGATGGAATTGTTGCAAGTATGTGGACCACTTTTGATGGTGCTCATTCTGTAATTTTCCTTGTGTCTACATGAATTGCAGAGGCTTGTGATCAATTTGGATGACTGTCTCCTTCCTAAGTATGTAGTGCTTCCATTGTCGGCAGGATTGTACGATGGAATACATTTATTTTTCAGAGGTGGGGTACTTACAGACGACATCTGATAGTGTCTCACTATGATATGTCACTGGATGACCGTGTTGAGTGAGGACTGCACCCACGACATAGTCTGAAGCATCGGTCTCAATCTCAAAAGGTTTTTGTACATCGGGTAAGGAGAGCATTGGAGTTGAGCACAAGCAATGTTTAAAATCATTGAACACTTGTTATTGTGACTTACCCCACATGAATTTTTCCTTTACACCACCCTTGGTCACTTGGATGATGGCCCATGCAATATGGGAGAATCCC
The DNA here is from genome assembly GCA_009831015.1 of Picea engelmannii. NCBI lineage: Eukaryota > Viridiplantae > Streptophyta > Pinopsida > Pinales > Pinaceae > Picea > Picea engelmannii. The sequence goes on along the minus strand of ML798664.1, from coordinate 191,057 downwards.
AACATGAACCTGTGATAGAAGTTGGCAAGTCCTAATGTTACACATTATTTTCGTCATCCCTATGACCATTAATGATGTAAACCTATATGTTGCCTTTAGAGGGGTTAGTGGCCTGAGTTCTTGAAGAGAGAAGAGAGAAGAACTTTTCCTGAGAAAAGAAGTTGCATTTTCCTTTGTAAAAACCCTGTAAAAAAGGAAGTTCGCAAGTTGTTATATAGGCAGGGTGCAAGAATGCCTGATTCTTGTAGGTTGCACCATAGATAGGGTGTGAGATGTTCACAGGTTTCTCTATAGGCAGGGTGCGAGAATGCCTACACGTGGGAAAAACAAGTGTTTTCTCGAATCTTCTAGAACGAGAAACTTCTATGGTGAGGTGGCATCTGAATGGTTTGGATTCTTGCTCGCTTTCATGATTTAGTGGGATCATCCTAACCTCCTCACCTTATCCTCTTTAACTTATAAAAGGAGAGGAGTTCTCATGGAGAAAGTTAGCTTTGGTCAGCTTTGGAGCTTTGGGGATTGTTAGCTTGGTTAGAGTGGCTTTGAGATTTGCTTTGTCAAGATAGATTGTGAGTAGTATCAGATCTATGCTCTCAAAATTCTTGGAGTGGAAGTGTGTGGGGAATGAAGGACAGTTGGAAGGGACCTTATGACATCAAGGCCATGGTTGTAATCTCTCTTTCACATTTAATATGATACAGTAATATGATTCTTTCCTATAAAGCTTGTTGTGTTTTATTGTATGATTCCTTGATCACATATATAGGTTTATATTGAGTTTATGCTATTACTATCACTTTGGTTGGTTGTGTTCTTTTGCAAGTTCGTCATTGTATGAGCATTGGAATGGAGCTAGGATGGCGATGGCAAGAGGAAGTGGCATTTAAATGGTATGTCACCTATCCCTCTTTAGTTAATAAATTCAATATCTAAAACTTAAGGAAAGCGTCATGTTCTGGTGTGTTTTGTTCTAGATCTAGGTGGATCTAGGGAGATCAGTTAGTGTCCACACCTACCGATTAGTCCAATAACAAAATTGGTGACTCCACTGGGGAACGGATTGTTTTCTAGTTAGTCTAGTTTCCCTTGCTTTGATTGCTTGTTTTCTGGTCTCTGAGTCTATGGGAGATCCATCCAGACTCTTTGGATCTGAAAGTTCACTCAAATTTATCCCTTTTTCAAAAAAAATCTTGTTTACAGGCATTCTCGCACTGTACCCTTTAGTGGCCTGTGAGAATCATTGATGTTCACACCCTACTATTCAGTTAGGTGCGAACTTCTCGCACCCTACCAATGTATATCCTGCAAGAATACCTAATTCTCGCACTGCACTCTATTGCTAGGCTACGAACTTGCTTGTAAACTTTTTTGGATTGGATCTTGTCATCTTTTGATGACCCAGTTTTGCTTTGATCAGCTGGATTGAACTTTTGGAGCCTATATTGATCTGTTTACAGTCTTCTTGACATTCTTTGAGTTTCTTTTATTCATCTTTTCTTTGTTTGGTTTTGAAGGATTATTCTCTTGTTTTGAGTGTCTTTCAATTACAAAGCATGTGTTTTATTTAGAATTGTTTAGGAAAAGATCAGATTTCTTCTGAATAGTTCGCTTTAAAATAAAACTTTTAGTTTGGGTTTCTTTGTTTTAAGAAAGTTCATTATTGCTTTTAGTGAAATTTTTGAAACAAAAAGATTTAATTTCTTGCTTTATATTAGATTGGGGG
>ML798664.1:170653-181536 GCA_009831015.1 Picea engelmannii | reverse complement strand
GTATGTCACCTATCCCTCTTTAGTTAATAAATTCAATATCTAAAACTTAAGGAAAGCGTCATGTTCTGGTGTGTTTTGTTCTAGATCTAGGTGGATCTAGGGAGATCAGTTAGTGTCTGCACCTACCGATTAGTCCGATAACACCTAAGAAACTTCAAAGCTTGGTTAGTGTGGTTGGGGATGTCCAGTCACAAATGACTTGGATCTTGGATGGATACACATGCACACCATGTTCATCAATAATGTAGCCTAGGTATTAGACCATGTTCATTCCAAAGAAGAATTTTTCAAGTTAGCATATAACTTGTGTTGTTGCAGAGTGTGAAGGACCTGTTGAATATGCTGCAAGTGTTCTACCCAATTATTTCTAAAGATGAGGATGTCATCCAAATATACCACCACAAAATAATTGGGGAAGGGCCGCAATATATCGTCCACCAATCTCATTAAAGTTGTTGGAGCATTTGTCAAACCAAAGGGCATGAATAACCATTCAAAAAGACCTTATTTGTACTTGAAATCAATCTGCCATACATTAATCTATTCTAGTGGGACTTGGTGGTAGCCAAACTTCATGTCAATATTGCTGAAAATATTGGCTCCCTTGAGTTGGTCAAGAAGGTCGTCAATTCAAGGAATTGGGTACCGGTTCTTAACTGTGATTTTTTTTAGGGCCCAATAATCAATGCAAAGTCACCAGGTCCCATATTTATTCTGTACGAGTACAATTGGGCTCCCATAGGGTGATGAGTTGGGTAGGATTTGCCCCTTTTGAAGAAATTCTTGGATCTGTTGCTTAATTTCCTTATGTTCCATCAGAGAGCGGTGATAGACTGACCCATTAGGTAGAGGTTCATCGAGAGTTATATCGATTGAATGCTTGACCTAACAATGCAACGACACCCTGGTGAGTGAGGAGAAGATGTCTTTGTATTCTTCCATGATCTTGTCCACTTGTTTCTGCTGCATGGAGAGGTCGTGTGCAGAGGCCATGGATGTGGATGCAACTTTCTGTTCACTTTGAGAGCAAATCATGAAGAAGACAAATTTCCTGGTTTGGGAAATGACCTTCCTGCATTTATTAGCAAAGATCAAAGAAATAGTTGTAGGCGGAGCTACCTCTAGTATCATGTTATCACATATAGTTTTCAAGGGCAGCAAGTTGCCCAAGTTCGTGGCCTGCGCAAGAAGTGTCAAAGTGAAACATTCAGAGGAGTCCACTTCAAGCTTGAAATGCGAGAAACAGGCGAGATCAAATTTCAAAGGTGGAGATCCAATCATGTAGATCAAATCTACTGTGGGAAATATTGCGTAGGAGAAGATCAGATATGGATAATTAGATCTGAGCACATGTACAAATAGCCCTTGGATCCAGGTAAGGTGAACACGCCTTAATCATCTGAAAGTTGCACAGAAGGGTAGACCCTACGAAGTTTGAAGTTCAAAAATCAATTGGAACCGTCCATTGTCAGGAGAACAGGTGGAAGCAAATCAGTAGTTTGTTGACTCAGAACTCCAAAAGTGAAAAGGAAAGAGTTGTTAGAACTCGCGATGTCCGAAGCTACGAAAAGATCAAAGTCGTTGATCAAAGGAGGGATCTAGACTATATATTTGGTCCCGAGGAACTCGCAAGTTCAGGAATTGGGGGAAGGGAGAAAGTAGTTGTTAAACTTCACAAGCCGCGAAGTCCCGATTCGCGAAGAGTTGATCAGAGTCGTTCGATCCAAAGAGACGCGTGGCACCATATCCAAGAAGTCACAATTTCGTGAATCAGAGGTCTTAGCATGGAGCACGACGCATGTTCGCGAAATGAAAAATCACGAAGCGCCCAGGGACTAGGCCTAGGGTCACAACCCAAGGTCATATGAACAACGGGTCCAGGAGGAAAGGTTAGTGCCCATCACATAGCTAGCGACTCAAGTTTTCAAGGAGGTAATCATGGCCATCAATTTCAGAGAAAGTCCAACTGTCGATCCGAAAAGGCCATTTCACAAGTTCATGCATTGCGATACTTGGAATCAAGTGGAGTGGAGACTCCTGAAATGCGAATTCCCGAAGCACCCTTCGAATTTTTGCGCTGGGTCATGGCCCGAGGTCGCATGCAGGTAAGGGTGCAAAATTCACAAGGTCTGTGCCAAAGGACGAAGGTGACCGCGTTTGTTATAAAGTAAAACTATCATGGTTTCAAGATCATCGGGTGAGATTAATAGTCCACCAACAGCCCAGATCATCCCCTGATAATTTAGCCTTGTTGCAATCCTAAGAAGGAGCAGTAAATGAAAGAGGAGTGGTGGTTGAAGCTTAAACTCACTCCATAAATGGAAAGCATGGAGGGTCCAGTTGCAGAGACAGAGTCGTCAGCCATAGCCCCCCTTGATGGACATTTTTTCCTGAAGGCCCATGCTGATTTAAGTTTGTGTCTGACAAAGGAATTCCTGCATAGTCTGACTGAGAAGACGTCGCACCATGGAAGCTTGAGCACACCTCTTCTAGGTGAATTTTTTTGAGTATATGTATGGAGTTATGTTATTTTGTAGTGGTCTTTGGTTGAGCAAAGCTCCCAATCTGTAATTTTGTTTTGCAAAAGTTGTTCTCTGGTTATGTAATCGACTTGAGACTTTCATGTTAATAGAAGTCAGCTTCCCTCTTTCCATTTAGTCTATAAAAGTTGTTTAAAACACTCATGCATGGATGATCCAGTTGAGGAGTGTTATACTACTGTAATGGAGGTTTGATTATAGCGGTATCGTGGTTAGTTTTATTCATTTCCCTGTGTATTTGTTTCCTTCTCACATTGAATGGATCAGGCATGGAGGATCTAGTCGAGCTATTGCAGCTGCAGGATGATGGAGGTTTGATCATACTACAGTTGTAACTATGTCCCTTGTAGACATATTTCGGTGTTTTAATTTGAGCTCAAGAATTCTCTTGAGCTTGGGTTTTCTTCTTTGAGCTACTGGAAGGCCTGATGCCTAGAGTAGTCTCCTTCACCCTTTATCCTAAGTCTTCCCTTTGCTCTCGCTTTAACTCAATTTACTGACTGAAGTTAAAGTGGCCCTCACTTCCCTGTGCATTTCCTGTCCAGTTCTGTGTTGAACATCTTTCATGTTGTTGAGTTTTTGCAGTCGACCATCCACATTTAAACCAACATCCACCCCAAACACTCATGGGTATTGGGCTTACCTCCCTTGCAATCAGGAGGTGACTTCCGGTGCTAACATATCCTATACAATTGTCTACTCAAAGTAATAATAACACTAGGAGTTATAGACTCATCTATAACATGTCGTTTCCACAAATATGGTTGGCCTAAAAGAACATCACAAACTTCAAGGGGGACAATATCACACAATACCCCATCTTTTAAGGGCTTGATGCTGTAGAGAATACAACATTGTTGGATGACACATAGGTCTCTTCCTTGGAGGAGGCACCCGAGGGTGTAGGGACACGAGCATGTTGTCATTGGTAGGTTCAATTGCTTGACAACCTCTACTGATATCAAGTTATTTTGACTTCTTCTATCGACAATGAAATGCAGTGGAGAACTCTTCACCCACATCTACGAGTGAAAAATGTGTTCACCTTCCTCTGGTTCACTTGGCTGGACCTTGGTGGTAGTGACAGTGGCATTGGGTTCTGCGTCAATGATCCACTTCCCCTTTTCTATATCTAATTAAGATTCAAAACTTTCCTTTGACACCCTCAGCCACCAACGAATTCTTCGAGCGACATTCATCGATGTTATGCCAGGGGATTTTATGGAATTCACACCACTTCCCAGTGTCTTTCTTCGTCTTCTCATTACACTTCTTTGTTTGTGGCTTGGACTAGTTGTCCTGAGGGTGTCAATCCTTGCTTTGTCCTTTTTTTGTGAGTTGGGGCCACCTTTTACTTTCTTCTGCTATGAGAAATTTGCAGATCCAAATTCTCGCTTCTTCTATTTAAATTTCTGCTCGATTTTGACAACATATCGATAAGCCACTCCCAATGATAAGATGTCCATAAACTCCATTTCTATTTGGATGTATCTATGCAGACAACCATGGTATTTGAGCACCATATGTTGTTTGAAGTCCTTGATACCTAGCTTGGTGTGCTAGGTATGGAATATATTTGTGAAATCTGGTACTGTCTAGTCCCTTTCATGTTGCAGTGTGGTCCATCTCATATACTAGTCATCATAGCTTCCAACATGGTAGTATTGTTCCTTAATAGCATCCCTGAAGGAATACAAAGTGGGGGAGACTGTAAATAATGTATATTCCTTAGTGGACCTTTTCTCACAGTAATTTTCCCACCAATCCTTGACATGGGGGACAACCTTAAGGATTTCAAGGTAATCTTTTCTCTATCGGAAAAATTATGGACCGAAAATACCCTTCTAGAAGATTTAACCATTTATCTACAACATTCGCATCTATCTGGCCTTCAAATAAGGGGATATCAAAATTGAATTGTACCTTGAAGGGGGCGGCGTGGCCGCTTGATGAAGATGTGTCACCTATTGGCATCCGTCAAAGGATCTATGCAAAGTTATCCATCATATTGTTCCTTTGTCACGTGAGGGATTCCTCGAGAAACCATTTAAAAGGATCTCCTACTCCATTGTCTCTCTCTTCTTCTTCCATGGGAGACCGTCGTGATCGGCGGGGATGGTATTACAAGGGCTCAACCACTTCGAGTCCCAACTCCTTGTACCCTAACCTTATTGGGGACATGCACAAAGAAAAAAATAAAGAGAAGACCGCTCTGATACCATTGATCCAGATTTATAAATGGAAAGAAATGGAATATAGATGTATAACAAAGAAATACACAAATATACAATAAAATTTGACTTCTATTAATAAAGAGAATATGTTGAAACTGTAAAAATGTAGACTGAAACAAACATGCTCGAATGGTAGAAGCTTATCTCTAAGAAGATATGTGACGACTACGATCATTCCCAAGAACATGGTTACAATGAGGCTCCAAAGGAATTTTTAACATAAAGAATAAATGAGAAAACCCTAAATATCCAAAAACCTAACCCTAGGAGATGAAGCACTAAAATTCATGTGGGCTTTGATGGGTTAAGTTGCTACATCAACTTCCCAAGGTCATAAATTTTACATACGAATATATGTTTTAGGCGCACTATACCTCATTGGAAAGAATTGTATGAGGAATACACATGTAATCATCACACTTTGGATAAATCCTACAGTGTGACCGTGCCATGCCCAAAAACCATTGTTTAGGGCCTCAAAATGGCCCCAGAAGTTTATGACTCGAAAACTAGGAAAAAAATGCCAAAATGAAAACTATTCTTTGAGCCAGTGGAATAGGTGGGTGGCCACCAATATCCACCTAGATCAAAGAGATAAAAAAAACCTACCACTCCTTTGAGCATGATCCAAATTCCAATAAGGGCCCACTAACAAAATGTCACTCAGAATCGTAACTCAAAACCAACTTCTTGAAGGAAATCCATGTTAGGTTTGTCTTTATGTAGCATATCATGAACATATGTATTCCTACTAGGGATAAACATACCTTTGAGATTCCAAGACATAAGAGACTACTTCATTAATGGATTAATCCCATTCTCAAGCTACTAAAAACATTTCTAGACATGAAATCACCCAATTGTAATGGACACCTCTTAGGTGAGCCACAATCAAATCCTTATAATATTTTGGTCACGACCTTCACCCAATATCCCAAATCTATTTTTCTACCCAAGAAGGAGACTTGACCTCTTTCCTCTTACTTGTATACATTATCTAACATCCTTCAGTGTCCATGGACTCAAACATGGGAGGATGGGGTTGGGATACCACCATAGAATGGAACAAAGGCTTGGAATGACTAATATTCACAATGCATAATAATTGGGGGTCTTTGGGGGGAGATACCTCTTACCAAGGAACCAGGTATAGAATTGGTGGAGGGACATGGCTAACATGAGGTTTAGGATTAGGAACTTAGGGCTCCTTAGGCTATTTGGGTTTGGGTTTGTGATGGGGGAAATCATATATAAGGTGGTCTTGGGATTGACATGTGAAGTAGGAATTAAGAAGATTCAAGTAACTAACTTTCTATTGACAAAATCCATCAATGGTAAAATCTAATATGAATAAAGGAATCTTATGTTTTAGATCCACCTCAACACAAACCCTAGGGTTAGTTTAGAAGGAGTTGTGACGACCATCTAGGATCATTACTTTACCAAATATTTGAGTAAACAAGTCAACAAAAGGACAAAATTCTACATGAAGTTTAGGGAACTAAATCCACAAAGGATAATGAGCCTAAGAATGATTATCTAGATTGAAATTAGACCTTCATAACTACACATATTCCAATGACCCAACAATGTTCCATGTGCCATACTGGAGGACATTTTGAGAAGAAACATACGAGTTGAACATTAGGAAAATATACTTGCACCTTGATCCCCAATATGAATTAAAAAAAATTCCTTTAGTCTCCCAATTCAAAATAAATCATTTGTTGAAGGCATATTCATTTGGCATACAGTGGAGAACAAACAAAATAACCCTCGATTTTCAAGATTCTAGTGACCTTGGTCATATTCCTTATTACGACTGAAAAAATTAAAATCCTCTTATGGAATTGGTTTATTCATTGGCATGACAACAAGGCTGGGAATGGATTTCTTCTTAGAAACCCCGACAAAAGGTGAGGTTGCAAGCTATGAATTACTTGTACCTTTGCAATCTCAGCTAGAGTTAAGTTTTTTCTAGGCTAGGAGACATCTTGACACCATGGAATTAAAGGGAGTGCCTCAAAGGTGCCATCTAATCTAGGAATGGTGTGAGATTCCTTTCCCATCACCTTAGTGGGGCCATAATCAATGTAATAGTCCACCCCCTCTCAGGGCTTCGTGGGGCTTTCCATGACTATTGGAATGACCTCGTACTCAACTATATTAGAACCAAATCTTGGGAATAAATCTTAAAGAGATACAACCTCCATGGATGCTTCCTATTTCACTTCCACATCCATAATGAAGGGTTGGGAATGAAGCGCCAATCTCCCATTGAGAGAAAAAACTGTAGATCTCTTAGGCTTCAAATAATCAAGCAGGATAAAATCCTTGATAGAGATTCATTCCCTACATTTTTTGCGTCTATAGTACACTTGTCGCTCATACAAAGGATTAACTAAGAATTTTCCTCTTTCAAATTTAATATCCTTTACCCAAGGTGATCTAGGGGATGGATTTCCTAAATCATGCCGATTTATATTTGCAACAAAATCACTAATAATATAAATTGTTTCATCAATCACTATAGGAACACCATCCATATGGCCAATTTATACCTCCATTCCATCCCCTAAACTGTGATCCCTCTTCAAGGTTGTACATGATTTTGTAATCTCTCTAGGTGGTTCATTCTCTTCATCACATGGTATATATCCACTCGAAAACCCCTCAAGTGTGCCCATTCACTCTCACTTTATCTACCAACTAATTTGTAAGTGACACAAAGAGAGGTCAACATCTTGGGTCTACATAGAGAAAAATAAATATGTGCTCAACATTCATTGATTATATGTATATAGAATAATTATACTTTCATTTGGAACAAATGAAGAAGGGGATGAACATGATCATTGAATACAACGTTTAGGAAATACGAGATGGAAGATTAACCTTCTTTTGAGAATATTCTTGGATTCATCCTCCTAACACAAATCAATGAGCTTTATACATGTTAAGATCATTGTGGTCAACTAGGTATGAGGTATGAGCATAAGACTCAGAATCTTAAGAAAGTATAACTTCAAAACTTAACAATCCTTGTAAATAGAGATCACTAACCTCATGGTAGGGGAAAATTACAATAAACATAAGACATATAATTTAAAAAGAAATAAAAAGAACAAATATGGGTTACAAATAACTTGGCGAATCAAGGAATTATGAAGAAAATTATTGATATAAAAAGCATATGTTCAATAAATATATAGTAAACACTCAAGTGAACAATACTTATTATGAACCAAAGTTTAAAATACCAATCTTTGGTCCAAAACTCTAACCTTCCTACGCAACCATTTCATGAGACCATAATTTGTTCAACTTATGATTGGTACGTATTGTTTATGATTTATGCATTTTTAATCACATATTGTCTTGCACATATAACATTATATGAGTTTAAGTGTTGAGGATGTTTTTATATATATTAAAAATGGTAAAATTGATCATAATTAAGTTGTTAATAAGTAGTGAGGAAAATCATTATTGGTTATTATTTACGAATGTGGACTTACTTATCACTGTTAATCAAGGAAAAATATGATATTTGAAATGATTTGTTGATGGTCCCAAAGGGGGAATATTTTTACTTTTACCACATGCCTCTAGGTCTTGTTCCATTAACCTATTTTTTTGTGCCTGAGGAAGATGAGTTCTTAGCTAGTCAAAAACAATTTTAGGTATTACTCTGAGTCCAAAAGGTGGTTTCAACCAAGATATTATCCACAAGAAAGGATACATCCCTTGTGTTCATTGTTGAACCTTTAATAAGATCATGTGTTTTTAGTAACATTTAACCTTAGTTATAGGTCCACTCCAGTGTTCCATAGGACACCTCGACCCTTTCTAAGTCACAAGTTATTGGTATATATGTCTTGCAAGCTATTAGATATACTATTGTTTTATAGTGGCAATTAGTTGGTTTGATCCCAACCTAGTCCACATCGCTCTAAAGAGTTACCAATTCCCATGGTTTAAAAAAAAAACATTTAACTTGAAATATACAAAAACAAAAGACTAACATGATTATAATTTAGCCTTTACCCATAAAAATAATTATATCTATATACAAAAACCTTTATAATTAAATTTTTATAAATTCTTTTCATATTTAATATTAACATAAAAAAGACTTCTTTCTACATTTGGTTTATTTTAAATAATAAATATATATAAAAAAATTGAATACCCTTTCATCTCTTATTAGTCCCTACCTTAGCCAAGGATTATAGTTTTCACCTCACGATCAAGGATAAATATATTTAGGCTACACAAGTTCTCAAAAAGACAAGGAGAAATGAATTTAGTAAACGTTACCTTGGCATTGGAAAAGATGTGTGAGGTTTGTTTCACAATGAGGTAGGCCTTAAGAAGAAATAAACAATTTCTAAGAATATCGACTGACCATCTTCTATAAGTGAGTAATAAGTGATTTTGAGACTCCCCTCTATCTTTATAGGAACTCTTTATTAATGTATTTTCACAACATGTTGGAGTTTTAGCTTGTCTATTAGGCTTCTTTTGCTCAGTTTTATGTTCTACTGTTAGTGTAAGTTGGATCGTTTATTTCAAACTAGAAAGTTTGGCTCTTTAGAACATGAAATATTTCTTAAACAAGAACGAAGATAGAGTTCTATCGAAGTGAACCCAAGTCTCTTGTCAACATGGTCTAGTCCAATTATTGAAAGGTGAAATTGTGCTATAGACCTACTTTTAATTGCATGTATCATTGTCATAACATTGAAGTTTTTTCTTTGTCGAGCCAATATTCTTTTGAGCATGTTATCCCCGATATCTAGGGATAACTAGGAGATCATGTCTCGAGGCCCACAGGTCCTAGACATGGAGTACCGAGAGCAGGATTGACCTGAGCATGGCCTTGGAGGGCCCATCTTTCTTCTTCTCCGCCAGAGTTGTCCTATCAGCAACAACAACTACCATCACCACCGGTCTAGACTTGCATCAGAGAGGAATATTTCTCCATGAGGTAATTGGTCCAAGGTATCATGGTATGTGTCATGTTTTATCATTATAACCCTCTTATATATGCATTAGGTCCCATTCATTTCTGATGACTGCTTGGATCTTACACTAATCCACTTGACCATTGTTGGGGTGATTGATTGGGTGACTTAGCAAGCTTGTATTCATGGGTTTTTGGTTAGCCACCAAGAGGGATTTGCAGAGCCATCGTCCACTCCCACCATCTTATCATATTTACATCTTATACCCCGCTCATCCATCCCATTTCCCTAGTCTTTCCATTAGGATGACCTTTGAGGGTTACACTTTGTCTTGTGGGAAGAAGGGGCTAAAGGCCTAGGGGGTAAAAGCAGCTGGTAAAAGATAAAAGCCATAGGAAATAAAACCTAGAGATGCTTCACCCAAGGGATCCCCGAGAAGGTAATAAAAAGCCTCTCGATAAGAAACTTAAGGGACCCTAAGAAAAAATAATAAAAAAACAAGACCTAACCAAGAGGATGGGGGGTCTCATCACGAGTCGGCCCATTATGTTCATAGGTATTCAACAGTATGACATTGCCACTATCTGGTCACCAAGCCAGGGCAGTGACCTTTGGTTGCATGGCCAAAGGAAAGGGGGTCTCATCACGAGCCAGCCTTATCAATTTTGCGAAGATACCAGTGGGTAACACTGTCAGCTCTAGCCACCAAACCAGGGCAGTGTCCTCTGGTCAAGACCTTGAAGTAAAAAGAAAGAAAAGCAATAAATAAAAAGATAAAGGCAATAGAAGGCTTGGAAAAAATGCATCCATGACGGGTACATCTCGCCTCCTACAAAGGCACCCACAAACAACACCTACCCTTTGGTCTGACTATGACTGGACATCCCTAAAAACCATATCACCTCATGAAACATGGCTTGAATAATCTTTTGAGGGAACTTTCCTTATCCTGTGGGTACTAGCCCAATAGGTTGCTCTGTTGTTTTCTTCATATTTGTCTAGTAGATCTGTGTAATATCTTTGAGCTCTTAGATGATATGTTAGGGATTTCATGCATATATTTGATAACTTTAATGATGAGATATGATTTACATTGCTATGATCTCTAGGACTGATGAGCCCATGGAGGGCGTAGTCTTTGA
>ML798664.1:119010-145702 GCA_009831015.1 Picea engelmannii | reverse complement strand
TTATGGGCATGCTAAGATGCATTCTTAGTGCATATAAATGTGTATTAATGAATGCAATTTTGTTAATATATATAAAACATGTTAAGACTAGGAGTAGTTTATTGTTATATATATGAATATGAAAGTTTCTAATGATGGTTGTTGTGCCAGGAAAGAGGGAGTTATTACATGGCTGCAAGTGTTGTCGATGATGTTGTTGCATATGGAAGACATCCATATGAAAAAAACTGCTACTGATACCAGCTTGCCAAGTAGCATTAAAACCATTTAATGATAACTACGCATGTATGAATTTTATGTATATATGCTGCATAATTGCTAAAGGGAATTAAGTAAGAATTCCCCCAACCAAAGTTATTTAATAAAATGACATTAATGTATAATTTGAATGCATTAATGGAAATGATACACTACTCAGTGTGGTAAAGGCTAAAGTCATGTGATAATTATAAAAGTTGTTTAGTTTTGAATGCATACAAATGACATAGTAGCATGTCATGTTATATTGGTTATGAGCTAATAACCAAAGCAATAAAAGGGTACCCTATTATAGGAATGAATGTCAGTAAAGCTAGTCATGTATGAGGCCATGACATGGCTAGATATGGAAAGGATTTGGTGCCACACAAGTATCCAAGGAAACTTCTTACTTATAACTAAGGTTTGGACTGCAACCTTTTTTCTAACACTAGAGAACCATAAAATTCTATTCTTGGTATATTGTTTGGGTCGAAAAGGAAGGCATCCAAATGATTGAGAAAGCAAAAGGGAAGTGTATGGATAATGTGCCGAGGCATTGTCCATAACTTCCAATTTACCATGGTGGGATACATGACTTAGATAAATGGCATTATGAATCAATGCAAGGTGCATTGAATAGATATGCATGGACAATTGCACTCATGCATAGTGAGTAAGTGGTAGAGTTGCACTCATGCATGATAGATATGTTTATGCTTGAATGCAATTGTTGAATGCATTTTTGTGAGTGCATGTATATATGATATTTAAAGGAAATGATTATTCTAACAACTGAAATGCTACAATCATGACTACCTCATAGAGTTGAGAACATTTCAGGGATTGGCAGACATTGCAACATGAAAGTTGCAAGGCAAATAGTCATATGAGCATTGACTATAGGAAAATTATGTTGAAGAAATAGAGTAGTGAAAATAATGAGGTTGAAAGAATGAAAATCCTAATGGATGAAAATTCCTATGTAAGAATTCTAATTTCATTATATTTAATAAACAATTTGATAGCTATGATTGAAATGTTAAGTGTAGACAATTTTGAAACCACTTTGTGAACCTTTGTAAATATTACAATAGAATTATATGGTACATGAAATACTAATAATCTATTTGGTTGAATGCAAGATGAAAAGATTGCAGAGAAAAGTGGTCTTCAATATTGTGCTACTAAAATCCATAAGAAAGACTGCATCATGTTGTTGCAACAACCAAGAAATTATGAGATGAAACCTCATACATGAGGAAACTTTGAATTTCCTTATGAAATAAATTTGAATTTCTACATGAAATTGACTTGATATGTCTCATGATGACTGTATGTGTGTGATACAAATGAGATGATGATTATTGAAGTTGGAATGCTTGGGAAGAAAGGCTACTATTGGGACACTAAAGTCTTATAATTGCCAAAAATACAGATCCTTAGTGGGGGTCTAGAGATGAGTTGGCGCTCTCCTTGTGTGTGAAATCCTTGGAAAGATGGCTCACTGAAGGATTGTGCAGCAGTGAAAGGATGCCTGAGCTTGAAAGGGTCAGTGCAACAAGGAAGTGGCAACTCAAGAATGCCATGGTGGGTTGGATTCTTGCCTGAAGCATCTTTGTGGAATAGAGCAAAGGACTTCCAATTGGAGTATGAAGACATGAATCTGTTGCTTGAAAAGAAGAGCACCATAAGGATACCAAGCTTCAAAATCAATGACAAGGATATTTTTGAAGAATTTTGGATTGTACATTGTATATAATGCACCCAGGACAATGTATAAATAAAGGGGGAGGGGAATGTGATACAGTAGGTTCATCCCCAATTTCAATTGTACATACATGTTTTATAGGTTGGTGAGCCAAGGTATTATAGGCCAGAGTTCCTATGTGATTATTAGGCCAGAGAGCCTAGATGCTAAAAGGCTAGTGTTCCTATTATTGTAATATGTAATCATTCATATTATTAACAAAATTCATCACTGCTGCATATTGACCCAACAAAAGAGTATGGGGGGATAAACTCCACTAGAAAGGGAAAGGGGGGATAAGAGCCTAAGGTTAAGAGGCTAAGCTAAGGGGGGCTTAAGCCCAAGGGAATATTATATCCATAAAATTTTAAAGGATATGATATTAATTATCCTAAGTTCCTAAGTGGGGAACATATAATCCATATGGGGGTTCATCTATGGGGCCCAAGGTAGTTCCCAACATGACAAGTGTCAAGTTGGGAACATGCACATAAATTTGGGGAAACACAATTCGTTTAGGATGATCATTCATTTATCATTCCATCCTCCGTACCTGACAGGGGTACTATGCAGTCATACTTGCATTGGGCAAGCCTGGGGTGTTTTCTGGGTAAAATGGGATTGAAGAAGTGGGTTGTTAGGCCCATGTGTTGTTGAAGAAGCGGGTTGTCATGTTCATGAGTTATTGAAGAAGTGGGTTGTCAAGCCCGTGAGCATTCTCTCCAGGTGAGAGAACTGCAGAGAATTGATTCCCAAGGTGCCAAGATGCAAATACAGGGCTCTAAGACTTCATGTCCGACATGTTGTTGAAGACCCGGAAGGGAAGTGGGGCAGCCAAAGGATTGTTGAGAAGAGAAGGGGCACACTTCCCGAGGTGGGACAAGCATGTAGGGAATGAGAGACTGTAAGTTGTTGGCTAGAGTTGGCACCTGAGTTTGAGATTTGTTGTTGTATGAGAGACCTTAGCCTGTCTTAGGATTTCCTTTTCCCTGGTGGAGTTTTATCCCCAGCTCGGGGGTGACCCACTGCTGAGAGTTATGAGCAATGTGGTTTATTACTGGGAGGAACGTGGAAGGTATGCATGCAGTTGGTGTTATTATTCATAAGATACGTTTCTTTTCTGTGCTCATTTTAATTACTATGTGTGTAATTATGAGTTATTGTTATGTAATCTTTGTTATAATTGTGTTTATGAATTATTATTGTATGATCTTATTATTTTGCATAACTATATTCATAAGTAAAGCATATCAGTAAATCAAATTGGTATCATAGGTCAGAATTTTGATGTGGCATTGCCCAACCAGGAGATGGGGATGTTACACATTGTATTTGATTGGATTTGCATTGATTATGGTATTAGATGGTGGGATAATCTCCCATTAATCCTAATTGTCCCTTTTGGGAATTTAATGGCCAGGTTGGCTTGAGAATTCGCTTACCGATTATTCTCCCTCAAAACACAATGGAAAGAAACTTAGGGGATATCAGTTAACAAATGTCGTATTTCTTTAATTATGTTGTAGAGTTGAGAGTCCTTTGGTAGAGTTCCTTTGATCATACTTCGAATGGTGTTCAAAGAGTCACCCGAGATGATAATGTGTTAGGTCTGGAACTCTTTGACTAATTGAACCCCTTCAAGGAGAGCATATTCTTCCAATCGATTATTGGTGGTGTATCCTAAACTCCAAGTGAAGTTTATCTCAATATTCCCCTTTGGGTCAAAAATGATCCCTAGTGCACCTACGGCCCCAATATTAATACATAAATTAATCAATTTAATTCCAAAAAAGAATAACATTAAAAAAAAATTACTAAATAACTAAACATTATAAAAAAAAAACCATTTAGAATAACATTTTACACAAATTGAAAATTATTTAACCACATTTATTTATTTATTAGTCTCTGCTAAAGGACTATAACAATGAGTTTGTTATTGATTTGACATTAATTTCTATTAACTTAAAAAAATTCCATGAAAAACTTAATGTTATACCTAAGAAATGCATTTTTTTATTTTTTAATCTATAAAATAACTTGTTTTTTTTAAACTGTCATTGGCTAAAAAGTTTGAGGTTTTTTTAAATTTGATTTTGCATAAAAGCTCAGAACGAACCTCGAGATTTGGGCAAAAAACACACACGAACAAAGCACTAAAAATGTAAAATTAATATTTCCGCCTTTTACTTTATATGACTAAAATGAATTTAATAAATATTTACAGTGTTGTGAACAATATGATTCTTTACTTTTTTGCTTATTTAAATAAATTTATGTATTTCAATTTATAAATAAATTCTTTAAAAAGCAAATTAAAATAGGATTATTTTATATAATATATTATAAAGTTTTAATAAAGTAAAATAAATTTTTAATAAAAAATAATAATGATCAAATTATTATACTTATAAAAATTAAAGGTTATTTTTTTTAAATGTTTTTTAACTATAAAAATAAAATATTAAAATAAATTAATTTTATAAATAAAATTTAATTTTGATAATCATTATTATTTATATAAAAAAATTATTAAATTAATATTTTAAAATTTTTATTAAAATTCTCACTATTAAAAAAAGACAAGTACAATGTAAATATATATTTATTAAATAATAAAAATAATCATTAAAAAATTATTTTAAAAATGTTATCAAATAATACATTACAATCATGATAAACATAATAATATTAATAATCAATTATAATTCTAATGAAAAAATTAATAGTAATAATTAATTTCACTATCGAATATTAATATTAATATTATATTATAATGATACTAAATATAATTATAATAAAAATATTAATAGGAATAATTAATTTCATTAATTTAATAATAAATTATAATTATATTAAAAATATTAATATTGATAATTATTTTCACTAATTTTTAATAATAAAATTTAAATAATAATAAATTTAATTATACATATGAAGTTTTAAATCATTATTGTTATAATTTTCAAATCTATTAGGGACTATGTTGCTTTACAACTCTTGTTAATAAAAACAAATTATTCTAAAAACCTTTAATTATAAAATAAAAACCACCCTTCAAACATGAATAATAAATTTAAAATTTTATTATTATAATTTTCAAATCTACCA
This sequence comes from Picea engelmannii, assembly GCA_009831015.1. NCBI lineage: Eukaryota > Viridiplantae > Streptophyta > Pinopsida > Pinales > Pinaceae > Picea > Picea engelmannii. Next base: position 140,604 of record ML798664.1, on the reverse strand, counting down.
AGGGACTATGTTGCTTTTTGTTAATAAAGACAAGCTATTCTAAAAGCCCTTAATTATAAAATAAGATCCGCCCTTCAAACATGAATAATAAATTTAAAATTTAATTTAATTTACAGTGCGCATTTGGTCCTTTGTTTAAATTATGCCCCGTCACGTGCCATCAATTATTTGTGTTTTTTAAATGTATTTTTCTCTGTTTTGAATTTTAAAAATGGTATACCATAATGAAACTTACGCTATTTTTATTGTTGACTTGGACTGAATGTCTCAATCCTTATTTGATTCATGTTTATCCATAAATCCAAAACCTTTAAAATATTAGTAAAAATATTGAATACATTTATTAAAAAAATAGTCAATTTACTCTGATAATATACTTTAAGTATTTAATTCCTGTTGGCTTGGACTGAATGTCTCAATCCTTATTTGATTCATGTTTATCCATAAATCCAAAACCTTTAAAATATTAATAAAAATATTGAATACATTTATTAAAAAAAATAGTCAATTTACTTTGATAATATAGTTTAGGTATTTAATGCTTGTTTATCCATGAACATAAAAATCTCTAAAATATTAATTTAAAAAAATAAAATTATCAAAAAAAAAAAATATTGTTTTTTTCAATTTCATTAAATATTTTAAAACTTTTTAAAATTTAAAAGTTTAATTACAACATATTGAATTGTATTAGAATTTATATATAAATAGTATTATTATGTTTTCAATTGGGTTTAATTAAAGTGGATGGGATGAAGGATTGTTATCTTTTTCATTTGGATTTAATTTCCACAAATAACATGTTGAACTCATGTGGGCTTAATGGTTAATAAGAACATATGTTTTCTCTTAAGAGTTCACAAGTTCAAATCCAGAGAGGGGTCGGGTATGTATACCTTAGTAGACTTTACCAGAAAAATAGATTATTATTATTATTATTATATTGTTGTAATGGTTTTGAATCTTATTGTTGAAAGTGACATATACATAAATTCAATGTATTCATACAAACTATGAGAAATAACCTCTACTTTACTTATTTCTCTAAGAGTGCCACTCACCAACTATTGTTAAGAATTTTTTTTAATAAAACCAAAATACATAAGAATTTGAATCTTATTGTTGAGAGTGACATATACATAAATTCAATGTATTCATGCAAACTATGAGAAATAACCTCTACTTTACTTATTTCTCGAAGAGTGCCACTCACCAACTATTGTTAAGATTTTTTTTTAATAAAACCAAAATACATAAGAATCAACAATGCCTCATTTCCAATTTAATCTCAATCCTATTTTATCAAAACCTTTAAATTTTAAGGTTATCTTGGTACTTAACCTTTTAAATACAAGCAAATATCTTGATGTGGAACTCCCTAGTACTTCCCCACTTTGTAGGGACCTAATTCCAAAGGATACAAGAGATTTAAACATGTAACCTCGTCCGCTGTGGATAGCTTCACCTCAGAACCACTTGAACTAACCCTTGATTCCAACAACCACTTTAATTATCTTTTAATGTTCTCTAAAATATTTTTTATTATTTTTTAATATTTTCTAAAGTATTTTTAAAAACAAAATTTTGCAAAATGTAAATGTCTCCAAGATCATAGTAGTCATTATAACTTAATAGGCTCTTTTTCTTCGTTATATTATTTGGTACTGATGGGATTATCGGCAACTTCAGTTGTCCATCCATCACATCAATAACGATGAGGGAGAAAATAGAGAGAAACGACATATTCATCGCTAGATGATGAAAAAATAACATGGGGTTTTTCGTTCAATCAACCCATGGAATTGCTTTGCCTTGCCATACTAGTTTTTTTTTTGTAAGTAAGTAATTTTATATAAAAAGGCCTTCCAAGAACCAAACCAAAAGTTCAAAAACTGAAAGTCAACCGATTGTAATTATTGAACTGCTCCATAAGGAGAAACCAGTTCAGCCAACCGGGCAATTCTAGCACCAGAGTTCTTATCAGTCTTAAAATAAACAGACAGCTTAGCTACCAAGGAGGTCACTAGAGTAAGATCTAATAAAAAGAAACAGCCCCCTATAGGGGTTAGACAAGTGGCGTATAATCTGGCACATACTCTAGCAGAAGGCCTAGCCACGGCTCCTCTACGACAGGTGTCCCGCTGGTTGCCCACTGCATGTCATTGCCCCCAGTGTGCGCGTCCTCGTTAACAACTGTCTCAGCACCTGTCGTCGGGGTGTACACCTGCAGACTAATGACAACCTTCTCCTTGACCTCCTGTCGAACCATTCCCTTAGCAGCCTCAGCATTTCCCGATGGTGTTTGCTCCTGCCTGTCTATGGCCATGGGTGCTTGCTTGAACTCCTGTCGAACCGACTCCTCGTTGTCCTCTGTTGCGCCCTGCTGCCTGTAACTCTCGTGATCACTTGCAGTGGAAGGTGCTTCGTCTGACGTTGTGGGAGGGGATTCATGGTAGGTGGAGAGAAGTTGGAGGAGGATTGAAAGCCTCCCATCCATCTGTTGTACTCGAAACTGAAGGTCCTCCACTCCTTGACGGAGTTCGAAGACCAGGTCATACAGGAAGGTGAGGTTTTCTCGCGACAGCAAGTTCGCTTCTGGTTTAGTGGACGACGGCTTCTTGTTGCGGCCTGGTCGACCATGGGCAGGCAACCCAGTGGGTGATTTCGTGGAGGCAAAACCCGGTGCAGGTGGAGGAGAGGAGTACCTGGAGGTAGAGGGAGCTAGGAGGTGGCGCCAAGAAGGGTTCGAGCTGGTGTCAATGATGGCTAGGCAATCGAAGCTCGGAATAGGTGCGGTGGGGGAAGCGTGGATGGCTAACTCAGGTGGTCGGAATGGAGAGGATGATGTTGGAGGCGAACCATGGGGCGAAGCTAAAGCGCGAGGTCGTCGAGGATGCCAGGGAGACCCCCTACGCGGTCTAACTCGCTGGCGCAGCATGGTGAGGCCTGGTGGATGGGAGTGGTCTGCTGGACCAGGGGTGAGGACAAGGAGCGACCGGGGTGGTGAAAGCACCATGAGCGGACCAGCAGAACCAGACCCAAGCTGCAGGGCGAGAACACAAACAACCCGCGTCATTGCACTCTGTGAAAAGGAGGTCGAGGGAGCTCGAGTAAATGCCCCTCTCATCGACGTAATTTCAATTTAATGCATGGGGGCGTCGGCAGCAGTAGGCATGAGCCGGGCACATGGCTCAGTGCATCGATGGCTTCCCCGCGTCTCCTCTGTGCGCCAAGTGGTTGGCCCCATCACCCCATCCGGGTGAAAAGGTATGCGGGCTTGGCCTAGTTAAGCTTTCTGCAGCTAGACCACGTCCTTGCTCGGGTTTGAGCACAAGACCTGACCTTCGTTGCAAGAACGACTTTATCATCCAACCGTCTCCGCTGACCTTCCTTACCATACTAGTTTGACTTAGACGTTTAATATTTAAAAATTTATAAACAACACCATAATAATGATATGGTGATCTTTTTTCAATCAACTTGTGTTTTTTTTTAAATGAAAAATTATATAAATTCAAAATATATATATATGACTTATATCATCAAATTGTTTATCAAAACAAATACATTAACTAGCTTTGCAACTATTTTTCTTATTATTTTATTACATTGACTAATTTTGTAACTATTTTCCTTATTATTTTATTACATTCACCTATTTCCTTATTATTTTATAATTATATTATAACTTTTTTCAACTAAAGTTAATGGTTTATCAAAACAAAGACATTAACTAACTTTTCAACTATTTCTCTTATTATTTTATTACATTGACTAGTTTTGCAATTATTTTTCTTATTATTTTATTACATTAACTAGTTTTACAGTTATTATTTTATTATTTTATAATTATATTATAATTTTCTTCAACTAAAATTAATTATTTATCAAAACAAAAACATTAACTAGTTTTGCAACTATTTCTCTTATTATTTTATTACATTAACTAGCTTTGCAACTATTTCTCTTATTATTTTATTACATTAAATAACTACAACTATTTCCTTATTATTTTATAATTATATTATAAAATTCTTCAACTGAAATTGCATTAATGATAAATGTATTGTTAATTGAAACTCTAACCTCAAAGATTCTTCATTTTAATACTCATAAAATAATTCAAATTGCATTAATGATAAATGTATTGTTAATTGAAACTCTAACCTCAAAGATTCTTCATTATAATACTCATAAAATAATTCATGTTTGAACTAAATTTAAGCTCATGCTTCAATTTAGATATAGTTGGCTTCATATTTCTTTAAATTACATAAAGAGAAAATAATTGCATACCCTTTCTTTTATTATTATTATTTTATGGTTGCAATATAATGTATCTTTTACATCGTCATTATTATTATTTTATGGTTGCAATATAATGTATCTTTTACATGGTCAATTAAGGTTGCATAGGTTATAATAATGTTTTTTTATATTGTTAATTAAAATTATATTAATTATAAATATATATAGTTAATTAAAGTAGTATATGATATAATAATGTTTTTTTATATGATTAATTAAAGTTATACTAATTATAAATATAAAGTTAATTATTAATTGAATTTATCATTTATTTTAAGTGGCTGTTAGAAAAAACATTTTTTATTTTATTTTTATTTTTATTTTTTTAAAATTATAATAAATATATTATTATAGTGATTTCAAGTTAATAGTATTTATAATAAATATATTATTATAATAGCTTGACTCTTGCTATTAATAATTTTTAGTTTTGTTGTTGACTTAACTTTATTCCCTTAAAAAATATAACATAAAAAAATGTCTCACTAAAAAATATATTACCTAAAAAAAACTAAAATTATTTAAAGTTTAATTGATAAGATTCTTTATTTTGGATATTCTCATAACATAATGTCATATTAAACTACCCTCACGAAAAATTGTTAAATTTGATATTCTCATAGAATAATGACATGTCTTACTTTCCTAAATTTAATGCAATTTGAGTATTTTGGTTGACCCTATCTCTTCACTATCCTTACTTTATTTTCAAGTGGGATATGCTAGTTGGCCTTATCTCAATTGGCTCCATGTTTTTCTTAAATTAGTGGAATTTGGATCTCACTTGGCTTCATGTTTTCTTTATCCTTATATGTTGGAAACATGTTACCTTTCTAATGAAGTTTGTTTGTTTATTTATTTTATTTAAAATTAATTTTATGTGTATTAAAAATATTTTATCGTTATATTGTACAATATAAAAAAAAAAAAATTGATAATATAATTTTAAATATATTAAAATTTTTAAAATGATTGTTATTTAAATGGACAATTTTTATAGTTTTAAAAAGATAGTTAAAAGTTTGTTGGTATATAGCTTAATGAACGGAGTTAAAATTAAAATTGTCTTGCAAAATATATAAAAAATTGGGTTTAAAGGAAAACATACTTAGTAAGGGCTTCTTGCTGAAAATCTACTTGAAGAGTTAACTCTAATACTATATTTTCATTTTTCATCTCTTTATGCATTTGTTTAACTGTTTTTTTATCCTTGACTACTGCTCTAGTTGACCTAATGTAAATCTTTGGAAAATAAGCTAGATAGTGAGAGCTCCTGGTAAGATCTAAAATCAATTCATATAACATCTTGAAATTTTCTTCCATTTTTTCTATTTGTTAACTTTGATGTTCCACAATAGTTGATAATTCAACATTTTTGGCCTTTTAAGTATCAAGACAAGACAACAATACGCTATTGAAATCATAATAAGTTACCTGGAGATCCTCAATTTACATAACACTCTTCCTCTAGAATTGACACAAATCAACAATTTGTAGGGGATACACCGATGTGCATGCCTATGACCCTCCATATTGATTAGGTACGTTGAGAAGGTCCCATCTCCAAGACTACCAAAGTGCCCAAGAAATCTCCAAGCTAAGAGCATCCAATACTAACTAAACCTGAAACCTCTCGCTCAACCCCAACCCTCTAGGAGAAACCAGATAGACCAAGGCCACATATACCTTTGCCAAATGAGAAGTAAGAAAACTCGAGGGTGGTTTTTGTTAGCACACATTATTGATCGGGGGGGGGTGTTTTCCCTAGGAAGTGGCATTCTGGTGAAGAAAAAATGAAAGAAGAGGGCTCAAAAAACCCATCAAATGTTTTTATCCTAAGTTGGGCGATGATATGAAATTTTAGTGCCCACGCAGTCCCAGTCATCTCGTCAGCTCCCTATCATCAGCGTCCACTACTTCCTGCCAAGTCCTCCCTGCAAGCATCCAACAAATCTCCAAATGGTGAAGTTTAGAGTGTGACCCGTCCTGATCCTGATGCAGACAATTCATGAAAGTGAAGCGGCAGTTGAGACCTCGTCTCACTCCATAAATGGAAAACATGCAGAGAGCAGTCGAGACCTCGTCTCACCCCATAAATGGAAAACATGCAGAGAGCAGTCGTAAAGGCAGACTGTCAATTATGGATAGATTTTCTTGTAAAGCACATAACTGCGCCTGGCTCGCATCTGACATGAGGAGGCCTGCACAATCTGACAGAGCAGGCATCGACTGAAAACCTTAATGCGGTGGTTCGATCACACTCCTGGTGATTGCAACAATTCTGAGTATATGTATGCAGTTTTGATATTTTGTTATGGTTGATGGTTGAGCTACGCTCCCGTACTGTAAAGTTTTAATGAAGCTCTGGTTCTCTGATTATGTAATGGGATTTGAGATTTCTTATTTAATCTAAGTCAACCTTCTTTTCTGTCTCTTTTGCCTCTAATACTAAATGGCTCGGGCATGGATGATCCAGTCGAGTTGTTGTAACTGTATTGTGATGTATTTTTTATTTTCGTCTGGTTATAACTTCATTCAGTTTCCTAAAACTCTGAATCGAAGAGGATCTTGTTTTCTGAGTTTTTTCTTCTTGGATTGTGGGAAGACCGAATGTCCTTAGTAGACCTTTACGCTCTCCTTACCATTCTTCCTCCTACTCACCTATACTACACCTTACTAAATGAAGTTGAATCAATACCTCATCTGTCTGTGCATACCAGTCCAGTTTTATGAGTTAAAGCAATATTGTCTTGAGTCTGCACCCATTTGACCCCCCTCAAATTTATTCATCGTGACATACAAACTGATGGGTACTGGGCTTACCTCCCCTACAATCAGGAGGTGACTTCTAGTGCTAACATTTCTTGCGCCATTGCAGGGGAATGAATTGAAGACATTTCCCTAGGTAAGAATGACAACGAGCTACTGATTCTAAAGGTGCATCAAACATTAATACCATTGAAGATTGCAGCCTGCACCTGGTGACTCCACCGTCTGGCGACTCCACTGTTTCAGTTCTGGCTACTAAAGGTAGACACATGAGGTCCACTTCACTATTGCCTCTAGCAACGTCTGAAGCTGACCTAGAGGAAATTATCAGAAAGGGAAAGACTGCTCAAAAAGGTACCTCCACATATGGACCAAGTTTTTCTGATAATTTGCATAATCCCTCTTTACAAACTTCAGTAACTGTTTCTGATTCTCCTATTATACAAACTGTTGGAGTTTCAAGAAATTTAAATTTTGGGAGTTTTCCTGCCGATTTCTCCACTCCTATTCTTGGTCTGGAAGGAGAGAGCTTTGACACCCCTTTCTCCCCCGAAGTTGTGAAGTGGAACGAGAGAGATTTGACCTTAGAAGACTTTCCTACTCATCCTCCTATTAGAGTTGTTGCGGTTATAGAAAGGGAAACCTCTGTTACCTCTAGCCCCTCATCTTTATCTCCTAACACTTAGCCTTTTCCTTTTTCTCCCAGAAGAACAGCCCCAGTCTCACCTGTCTAAACTCCATATCCTCTTGGTTCTCCTCCAGTTCACGTCCAAATGGTAGGTGCTAATCCTCCTAGGAACAAGATGGCTGAGATATTGGCTGCTAGATATGCCCCTCTGGTTTTACCTTAGATTATGAATGCTCTCCCAGCCACACACTACCTTAAGTGCATGCCCCAGTTCACAGGAGAGGGAGACGTGACTATAGAAGAGCACCTTGCATCCTTTTATAGATTTGTAGAGATTCAGGTCATCGAAAATGAAGATGTGTGGATGAGAGTTTTTGTACAGAGCCTTGACCAAGGATTGGTTTAAGGACTTGCCTTCTAGATCTATTGATGTGATTTCTGCTCTATATGATTCATTCTTAAGACACTGGGGGAATAAAAAAGATATCCTTTATTATATTACAGAATTCGGGGCACTTAAGAGAGAAGAAGGGGAATCTATTTCAAACTTATCGAAGAGATTTACTAAGATGCATAAAAATATTCCCGCTGAAATTAAACCTACAGAAACCTCCGCCAAGATGACTTATGCTAATGCCTTCGACCCTAATTTTTGCCTCATGTTGAGAGAAATAAGATCTACTTTCTTGGCTCATATGCAAGATGCAACCATTGAAGTAGAATCTAATATATTGGTAGTTGATAAGCTTAGGAGTAAGGCTGATAGAGACAGAAGAAAAGGTAGGTCTGAAGGTTCGACTTCTAGCTCTTTTGTTGCCCCCCCTCAAATGGATGAAGTAACCAAACTACTAAAGTCACTTTCTTCTAGAATGGAAAGGACTGAATTGGAAGGAAATAAAAGATATAGGAATCCCCCAAATGATGATAATAGGGGTAGTTTCAAAAGACCAACTAATTCCCCTCAGACCATCCAAAGAGATAAATGAGGCTGAGATAGGGATGATCAAAGAATTCAAGCCCCTCCCCAAAATAACCTTATCATTGATGAAGAAGAAGAGGAAGAGGAGGTTGATCCCAAAATCCATTGTCTTGGGGATACCTCCTCATTTCCCCATTTAACTCAATGTGCATATGAGGAGTCTCTAATGGACAACCAACTAAATGAGTTGAGTAAAGGGGAAAAAACCAGCCACACTCCAAACAGATATAATCTGAGGTCCAAACATAAATAAGGGAAATCAGACATCCCTGATCAACCTACTAGAGCAGAAAAACCTGCTAAAGATATTGTAAACCGAAGCAAGGAAAAGAAGGCATAGACCTCCCCACTGGTGGTCAAAAGTCATGTTCTAGAAGTGAGAGAAATTCTAAATCCCCCCGCCTCTTTCATCTTTGAGCATGAAATACAAAAGATTAGAATACCTGTACCCATTTCAGAGCTGGTCAAGCATGAAGACTTCAAAAGGTGCCTCTCCAAAATGTTGCAGCCCGAACCTTAGTCTCATTCCACAGACTCAATAAACTCCAAGATGAGAAGCCTGTAGTCATCCTAGGTCCTTTGGTAGAAGACATAGACGATTCATCCCATCCCTTCTATACTTCATTGAACATACATGACAAGGTGTTGCACAACTGTTTGATGGATTTAGGGGCATCTCACAATATTATGCCTAAGATTGTCATGGAAGAGCTCGGTCTGGAGATTATAAAATCCTACCATGACCTGTATTCTTTCGACTCCAGGAAGGTCAAGTGCCTTGGGGTTATCAAAGACTTGGCCATATCTATGTTCCAACTACCAATGAAAAGTGTGATCATGGACATCATGGTAGCTGATGTTCCCCCTAAGTTCGAGATGCTTCTGTCTAGATCTTGGATAAAACGACCAGGGGAACTTTGCATATGGACCTCACCTATGCTACCATTCCAGTGTTTGGGGGTTAGAATATGAGACTTTACAGGGAAGCTCAGTTGGCCTACATTATTAGTGATGAAGCAAACCCCACAAACCATCCTATCTTTTCCCTTGACACATATTTGGGATCTAGTTTGCTGCAACTCACCGACGCTCCTGAACCTCCTCTGGAAATAAAAAAGCGACCTATTAATTTTTGTGAAAATTCCCCTCCTGTCACCTCTGTGTGGAAAATGTTCTTTGATGGAGACTCTTCTAAGGAAGGTGTTGGTGCTAGAGTGGTTCTTGTTTCACCTGCTCAAGAGACTATAGCCCTATCCTACAAGTTAGAATTAGAAGCTACCAATAATGTGGCAGACTATGAAGCTCTCGTCTTAGGTTTGAGGGCCGCAAAAGACATGGGAATTGAAGAGATATCAATATTTGGGGATGCTGAGTTAATTTTCCATCAAGTGAGAAATATTTACCAAGCTAAACACCCTAGGCTAAGAAGTTATAGAAATGAAGTGTGGGACCTTATTAACAATTTTTTCCTAGATTTCAACATTTGATTTATTCCAAGAGAAGAAAACATCATGGTTGATTCTCTGGTTGTTTCAACAAGCAATTTCAGAGTCCCTTTTCCACCAAAGCTCAGGTATGATGTAGAAGTAAATTACAGACCCTCTATACCTGACAATGTCAAGCATTGGAAAATATTTGAGGATGATCTTGAGATCAAAATATTCCTTGAGATTGTTGATGAGTTTTTTGCACTACATATTGATCAAAATCAGGATTCTGAAAGTAATCCTCATGCTAATGTTTTCCTGAAAAAAATTGCTAATCACCATATTGTTCAGTTGCCTAGCAATCACATTCCGAAGGGGCTAGTTCCTTTGGAAAGACTATTTGACATAAATGATGTGGCAGTGAAAGTTAAAGGATCGGTTGATGATGCTGATGTAACTGAATGCAACATTGGTACAAATAAAGATCCAAAATTTGTCAAGTTGTCGAGAATTGTGTCAAGGGAACAAAGGGTTGAATATGTTGAGCTATTAAAGGAGTTTGATGATGTGTTTGCCTGAACTTATGAGGATCTCAGAACATATGACACAAGCATCATTGAGCATAAGATCCCACTAAAGGAAGAGGCCAAGACATTTAGGTAGAAACTGAGACAAATCAACCCTATGTTGTTGCCTATCATGGAGAAAGAGGTAAACAAGCTTTTAGATGCCCAAATTATCGTTCCTTTTAGGTATTCTGAATGGGTGTCCAACTTGGTCCCAGTGAGAAAGAATATTGGAGAAATCAGACTTTGTGTTGATTTCAGGAACCTAAACAGAAGCTCCAAGAAAGATAATTACCCGTTTCCGAAAATGGAGCACATATTGCAGAGGGTGACAGGTGCATCCAGGATATCCATGATTGACGGCTTTTCTGGCTACAATCATATTTTTGTCTTACCTAAGGCCAGAGATAAGACATCATTCACTAATCCATGGGGTACATTCATGTATGACAAGATGCCCTTTTGATTGATGAATGCATGAGCAACTCTCCAGCGCACTATGGACGTCACCTTTATTGGGGAAAGGGATAAATTTGTAGTCATTTATCTGGATGACATTACAATTTTCTCCAGGACTGATAAAGAACATTGTCATCATCTGAGAAAGGTCTTCCAAAAATGCAGAAAATTTGGTCTCTCCCTGAATCCCAAGAATTCATTGTTCGCTATGAAGGAGGGAAAATTACTAGGGCACATAGTATTAGCTAAGGGAGTAAAGATTGATCCCAACAGGGTGGAAGCCATCCAAACCTTAGCACTCCTTATATCCAAGAAATAAGTTCAGTCTTTCTTGGGGAAGATTAATTTTCTAAGAAGGTTTGTTTCTAATTTTGTTGAACTGGTGAAGGACATTATAGTCATGTTGAGGAAAGGAAATAAAATCAAATGGATTGTTGAATCTCATAGTTCCTTCGATCAAATAAAGAAGGCCATGACCGAATCTCCTGTGCTCATCAGTCCTAATTACTCCAAAGATTTTATGATTTTCTCCTTTGCTTCATTTGACATAGTGGCAGTCATTTTGTTGCAAAATAATGATGAAGGGTTTGAACAACCCATTGCATTTTTCAATAGGGCATTGAGAGTTGCAGAGCTGAAATATGATATCATGGAAAAACAAGCCTATGCTCTGGTTAAATCCCTCAAATCCTTCAGGGTCTATGTTTTGCATTCAAAGGTCATTGCATATGTCCCTTTAGCTTCTGTGAAGGAGATTATCATTCATCCTGACATAGATGGGAGAAGGAGTAAGTGGATTGCTAAAATCCTTGAATTTGACTTGGAGATAAGGCCCACCAAATTGGTTAAGGGTCAAGGTTTAGCCATGCTGCTGGCTGAATCTAATTGCAAAGCCTTGGGGGTGAATTTCATCAACACTTGCTCAAAAAATCAGCAAGTCGAGTTATCTGAGACAAGTTCTCAAGTCATCCCTCCATTAGCAGGATGTTCTTCCTACATGGACATCATTTTCTTTCTATAGAAGCTGCAGCCTCCTGATGACATGGAAAAAAACAAGATAAAAGATTTAAAGCTCAAATCAATTAAGTATTGCCTCATTGATCAAGTTTTATATTGGAAAGATCCTCTATGAGTGTTGTTGAGATGTTTAAACCCACAGGAAGCCCATAAGATCATATATGATTTTCATGACAGTTTGTGTGGGGGACATCGCTTTTGGAGAACCATAGCCTACAAGATTCTCAGAGATGGATATTTTTGGCCTAGCCTATTCACTGATGTTTGTGCTAAAATCAAGGCTTGTGTCAAGTGTCAGAAATTCCCAGGAAAACAACAGCTCAAGTCCTTGCCTTTGGAGCCTACGGTAGCTTCAGAACCCTTTCAGCAGTGGAGCTTAGATTTTATTGGGGAAATTAATCTTGCTTCAAGTGGTCAACACAGGTGGTTATTGACTACCACATATTACTTTACCAAGTGGATAGAATCCATCCCCATAAGGAGTGCTTCCCACAAAGTAATCATTGGTTTTATTGAAGATATTATGGCAAGGTTTGGTTGTCCAAAAAGAATTTTCACTGATACTGTTGCATCCTTCAAGTCCGAACCATTAATTCAATTCTATGAGCATTTTGGAATTGCATTGATTCACTCAACTCCTTAATACCCCCAATGGAATGGTTTGGAAGAGTCCTCAAACATGATCCTTATAAATTTCATCAAAATATTGTTAGAGGACAAAAAGAAAGCATGGGATTCAAAGCTCAAGTTTTCTCTGTGGGCTGACAGAGTGACAAAAAATAGATCTCTTGGCGTCTCTCCTTTTCATCTTGTATATGGAGTTGAGGCCATATTTCCTTCTCAACTGTCCTTATCCCTAGAAAATTATTCCAGGACTACCAAGGGGAACCTGATGATATGATCAAAAGAATACAAAAACTAGTAGAAGTGTAAGAGACCGTTGGCAACCAATTCACATTTTTATACTGTCCTTATAAGCTACCTACACCAGTGTTTTTCAACCCTTGATTTTCATCGCAATCTTTGAATAAAAACGACACTATTATTTCGTTCATTTGCACACTTACCATTGTTCTCCTTTTCACGAATGTAAGCGTGAAAACTTTGTTTTTGAAGTCACATTAAAATCGTCACTGGATTTTTTTGGTTACTCTTGTCTATGTGTTCATTGCCTTTCCAATTTAATTATAGTCGCACAGCTGGCAAGACTCCAAGATCTTTACTCATTTGGTATTCTTTAATTGTTAATATGACTTCGTTTTTACAAGACTATGATGATATTCTTATGATCGATTTTTTGATGCATTGGTGGTTTGATTTCTATGTTCTTTCATCGATTTCTTTGACACATTGGTTTCATGAAAACACATTGACGTTGTGGTTAGACCCTTGGTATAAATCATTTTATACATATTTGATATGATCGAACCCTTGGTGTTGATTTTGAATCTTTATTTTGGTTTTAAAACTATGCTAAAACTATTTCTTGCACAAATGTTTGGTCGACTTACCATAGATTTCATTGTTTGAAGGGCATAGTTGTTGACATACGCAATAGTGATTTGAATCGCTATATGCGCCGTCGGTTGTACTGTGGGAAATAACTATTTTGCATGGGCTGAGCTAGCTCCACCACCTTCGCACATTCGGTCATTAATGCCTTCCCCCTATCCCGGGTTAACGCTATTGTTTTTGGGTAAGCCCGTGAGCTATCAACCCTGCGTATACTCTGTTCGAACCCTTGCCCGATCACCCTGCTCACCATGTGCTCCAGTCTATGGAGCCTGTGGTGCACATAGAGCCAAATGGTAGCCAAACTCTGTTGCTATTCAATAATGCCCGTAAGGATTTAGAAAACAGTGGTTGGCTGGTGTTTATACAGAGGTTCGAGGGTTTCAACCTTTCGGTTGCCCAACAATTTGCCCTCACCTTCGATGGGTGTAGGGCTAAAGTCGGAGACATACAGCTCGAGCTCAATGAGGAATTATTAAGCTCGGCTATAGGACTTCCAGCTACAAGTCAAAGATGGTTTAAAAATTCCAAAGTAGATGAGGTGCCATGGCCATTACTATTCATATCAAGAAAGATTATTTCCTGTGATAAATGTATGCCTATCTCTACCCTCAAACCCAGGTGGCACGATCTTTTGGTAATTTTTAAACAGTTTATGACCTGTGAAGGTTGGTATGGCTTGGTATTTCTATATCACCTCTAGTTATTGATGAATTTCATAGGCTACCCTTTGAATATGCCGCATTATCTCCTACGTAGTCTTTACAAGATGTCTAAGAGATTCAAACGTGAGAAGGCTGATAGCAGCCTTTTCCATCACAGCTTGATTGAAATCATTATCGTCCACCATTTAAACCTTAGTGGCGATAATTGGCAAGCCTTCCTATCAAGGAATGGCTTTGCCAATCCCGAGTCTTCTCAAATCGACAAGGTTGTGGTTACGGAAACTTTGGTTGGGCCAGCCGTGCCATTTCATATCCTTATACCCCTTGTCAAACCCTCGGATTGCCCTGACATAGATCTACTCGATGCCATAGCCAACCCATGTACTAAAGACAATACTGAGGCTATTAAGAAGCCTGTGAGAAAGAAAGGTAAGAATGATACTACTGTCAACAGTAGAGGAAAGAAAAATGCCTGATTGATATCGAGATACTCTAGAAACAAACCCAAGCCAAATGTTGGCCAAAATCCAATAGTGTTGAGCGAGGACTCAGACTCTGATATTGAGCGTTTCCTAGCTGAGGAGTACCCCTATTCTCATGGCCTATGCTTTAAGAAACCCTATGACTATGTCTCTAACTTACCCCCGTGCCTCAAAAACGACCCAAACTACCCGGGAATCAAGCTGAACAAGGAAACCCCTGGTAACTTGAACAAACCCTCGCCTGTGATGCCAAAGCCCGAGAAAAAATCATGCATCCAATGTAATGCTTGGCTAGAGCGTCATTACACCGACGTTCCCTTGTTGCAATCAAAGATCAAATCGTTAGAGGAGCAAGTTACAGTGATGTCAAAAGAAAGAGACAGGCTTCAAGCCAACGAGAAGAAACAAAAAACCACCGGTTCAATTGTCTTCAGGAATGTCGAAGCAGCAACGGCCTTCGTCAATTCCAAGTTATCATGATCGAAGCCTTTTCTTACTGCTCAGGTATGAATTTCAATATTAATTTCGTTTTATGAGTTGGTTTGGATTAATATAACCGATTGGATTTGCTTTCAATAGCTCTGTTCGTTTTGATTCAAAATGATTCTGTTGCTTTCATTTTACCAAGACAATTTCGTTATGAATCATGAGTGGAAAATTTGTTTGCTAAACTCGGACACAGCTATGATTTAGTTAATGAGATTTTATTATTCTCAATTTAGTATAAATGATTGATTTGTTTTCGATTTTGTTTGGATTGATTTTTGAAACAATTTTGTATGGATAGTCGATTAGGTTTGATTTCGATTAAGTTATGTTTGTTTCTAAATAATCCAGTTGACTTTGATTTGCCAGGAATGATTCTGTTTTGGATTGAATCAATATTTTCGTTTTGGATTATGATTGTATTCCACCTGTACACAAGATTTGTTTGCTAAATTCGGACACGGCTATGTTTTGATTCTGCATAACGATTGTGTCGATCTTAAATCGGTTCACTTCATTCATGTTTGATTTGATTCGAAAACAATGCTACGTGCCTCGATTAGCACAATCGCTTGCATAATACGATGGATTCAAAGTTAATTTGGATTTAAACGATCTTGTTAATTTCGTTTTGATTTGAAAAATGATTTTGTTAATGGTTGAGGCGACATAAACTATTGCATGAATGATTTGTTTAACCGGTTACAGTTTGTGTTGATTGAAATAGGTTCATGAAAATGATTTCATTGCTTTAGAATTATCTAAGCGATTTTGTTTACCCCGAATTGGTGATAAAAAAATGTTGAACAAAATGCATGCATCTTTTGGTTGACCACGATTTCGTTTTCTCTCAAATTAACATAGAATTTTTTATTTGAATGATTCATATGATTTCCAATTAGCAATTAAATATTTGTTTAATAGTTTGAATATAATTCTTTAAGTTTTGGATTGATTTTAAAATGATTATGTGCTCAAATTAGACCATCTATAGAATTGCAAGATTATGTAGCTAGTCTTAAAATTAGATTTTTGTCAACTTTTATCAATAAAACATTATCTAAACTTCAGTATTCTTGTCTACTTACAGGTACCTACGTATTTCATTGACAAATGGGACATGCTGTAGCAGTTTAGATATAGTTTTTATTTGTTAGTCATAGGAAAAAATAGGGACTTGGGATATTATCCCCAGATTTTTTGTAAACTGTTTTGATAATTCCCACAAGGATGTTTTACCCTGTGGGAGGTCTTTAAATACTTGTCATTTTTTTTGTAATGAATCATCATCACTGTTGGGAGAACCAAACTATGGATTTATGATACAGACTGGGATGAAAGTTGATATCTTGTAACATCTTTCGCTTTCAATATATCAAACTTTTGTTTCAAGTTTTCCTCATATCAGTTTGCAATTAATTATCGACTACTTTAGCTATCATGATTTATTGCATGTTGATGTGATTTGATTTATATGTTGTCCATATCTGATCTCTCTTATTTAAAAATACAACAATCACTCTATTTCAATTTAATGAATACAGGTTTATCTTTTCATTAATTGAATTGTTATGTACAAATTTTGCACAAGGATTTATCTAACTGCGATGATTTGTAAATTGTAAGATTGTTGTAATTTTGTATGTCTTGTTTGTCCTGTCATTTATATTTGAAGAGCACAACTGCTTCTAGTTTACGAGAAGCTCGTGGAGAATCTGGTGCGGGTTTCCTCCCACCGAACAACTGAATCAACTATTAGATACAGGACAAGCCTGAAGCATTACTTCAGGTCAGTTTGTTATTTGTTATTTGATAGTTAATTTGTTAGTATAATATAAGTAGTTTAGATAGATATATGTATAGTTCAGATTTGTAGTTAGAGTTATTATTTTAGTTGCTTAGCTTAGATAGTTTTTATTTAATTTCTTTCTCATAAAATTATAAAAATCAAAAAACAATAGTTTCGTTGTCTTAGGACATATTACAAATGACTTTTGCAGGTTTTCATTTAAATCTGTAATCTGTAAATATTGTATATTTGTAATTGGACTTGATTCTATTGATAATTGAACATTTAATTTTATAGAATCATTGCTGTATAATTTAGCTAATAGACTGTATATATGTATTTTAGATTTATTATTTAGTTTGCTTTAATTATTGTTTTCATTTAGATTAGTTCCTTGGTGTAGTTTTCATTTGTTTTCCTAGGACTTAGATCGGCTAACGGAGCCGCTAAACCCATCAGGGTGGGTCATCCCAAACGTCTTGGGTTATTTAGACAACCCCAGACGGGATCCACTCTTCCAGTTGGTGAGCGTTCATTTTCGCTCGTCAACAAATGGCACTAGAAGGAGGGCCTGCAATTTATTAATGGTACGAGGTAGTCGTAAGACTCCTCCACCACCTAATCGCTCACCTATAGTGACAAGAATTCATTTGAATGACAACATCCCCTCTCAAACAACAACCACATCAAACGACGATCCACGGATCACAGTTGAGCCAGCAACCCCAAATCCTTCAGGTGGTGACATACAAGAGATTGTCCACCAATCTCTCATAAGAACGCATAGTGCCTTAGCCCGTTTGAGGCAACCAAATCGACCGTTGGACCAACCTTTAGATTTCTCTGATATCAGAGAACAAATTGGAGGCACTAACCTCACTGTGAACCCTACAGATCCAATCCTCACTCCTGCTGCAGGAGGAACCGGGATACCACCCTCACCACCTCCATCATCTCCTTCTTCCTTGGGAGAAGATTCATCTGATGAAGGAAGTTCCCCTTCGCAGCCTTCCACACCGACTACACCAATGGCCAACTAGAACAATCCTTCCAAACCTTGGCTCGACCAAAATGCGGTAGTTGTACCTGGAGATCAATATCCCTTACCCAAACATCTGGAGAAGTGGCTTCCCAAGTTTGACCCTGACTCTAAATAGATCGCTGAAGATCACATTAAAAAGTTTATGTTAGCCATAAGACTCTGCAATGTTGAGCATGAAGACATAGTCTGTAGGTTGTTCCCCTATACTTTCGAGGGCAATGCATCTACATGGTACTTTTCCCAGCAACCCCATACCATCGTGTCTTGGGAAAAGTTTGAGTCATGCTTTCTAGAAAAATTCGGAGACGGTAAGCCTCTGGAAGTCCTAGTCATGGAGATTTCTAACTTAAGAATGAACCCAAAAGAGAAAGTTAAAGACTTTAATCAAAGATTCTTAACACTTAAGAACCGGATCCCTACAGATTCCATGCCTGCCGAGAATCTTATCATAACATACTATACTAAAGCCTTGCATCAAATTATAGCCATTTGGGTTAAACGATCTAAGAAAGCCACGTTGTTAGAAGCCTTCGAAGAGGCCAGCCAGATTGAAAAAGACATACTCAGTCTAGAATAAACTACTAGCAACAAAACAGAAACTAGTTCATCTTCCAAAAAGAAGATTGAAATCCTCCCTAGACCTGCTCAAAATAAAGCACAACCTGAAAGCTTTGATTTAGAAAACTTAAATAAAGTCGTTCAAAAACTGTCGAATCAAGTTATAGATTTAAAAAAGACGACCGAAGAAGCTTCCTCGAGCAAAGGACCTCACAAACCCCCGTTCAGGAAACCTTTTCCCACCAACCGACCTAATCCAACTGCTGAGGACCTTAATCTAGAAAGTCTACAATACGCCCTTCAAACAATTCTAGAAGCCCAGGATAACTTGATGCCTCCTGAGATTCCTAAGGAGGTAGTTGAACAAGAGACAGTTCAAGAAGAAAAGTCTTCTCCAAACATTTTTGGACACTTCTCAGATAGCATCTTTCAAGCTAACTTCGAGACAGTCCATCCTTACGATACTAGGAGTAAGATAGCAAGCAAACCTTCCTCTGAAAACACTACGAATTTTCCCCCAAAGCAATCTAAACCAGCTGAGACTAAACAGAGTCATGTAAACCCCAACTTAGATTATGATTTAGTTGAAGATCTTAAAAAGTTAAGGGCTAACATTTTTGTTTATGAGTTATTGAAATTTCCATTTCTGGTACAAAAAATGTTACAGAATATCGCAGAGAATGGCAAAAATGGTAATTCAAGCAGTAACAAGGTTGTTCAGAACAAAGTTCCTCCGAATACTTCCGCTAAGAAAAATATTGATCCTCATGATAAAGGAATCCTTCCTGTAAATAATGTAAATAATGTAGATAACGTAGCTTTAGAAACTGCGAGTAAAAAACCGTAAACTACCACCCTTAGTACTCGCAGAAATGTACCTCCATTTTTGTTAACTTTCGAAATCTTAAATAGAAACGTACACAATTGTATGGTAGACTCAGGAGTGTCATCCAATGTGATGCAATGGTCTGTATGTCAGAAGATTAATGTTGAGGTTGAACTGTCCACTTTAAAAATCATACAACTTGATCGAACAAGTGTTAAAGTTGTAGGCGAATTAAGGAATGTGTTTATAAGATTATCGTCTAACCCCAAAGTTCATCAAGTTATTGATATTATTGTTGTGGATATTCCAGAAGTGTATGGTCTGTTTTTAAGCAGGGACTGGTCGGAGCAGCTACACGGCTATTTCACGACAGATTGGTCTCACCTGTGGCTTCCAGAGAACGGCAAGCCCAACAAAATCAAGGTAAATCGCAAATGCTACCTTAAGTTCACAGTCACAGATTTGAATGATCCCAACGAACCATTTACACCTTCTGCCGATTCACCCAAAATAGAAGGGATGGATACCTTTTTCGGCAATTTCATGGCCGAGGCTTCAGCTATCACCAACCCAGAACAACAGTCTGATATTGTAGCATATGTGCAGCCATCAACTTCTACACAACGGTCTCATGCACTGATCTGAAAACAGATCCAGAAGCCTGATAGGGCTTGAAAAATGCTCAAAAATGAAAGTGCTCGGATTGCGACGAAACCTGTGCCATTGCGTCCGTCTCGTCTTCCTGATTCCGGTGGTATAATTTTTATGTCAAACGGAGCCCGTATGGAGAAGATATCGCGTTCTGTCCGAAAAGTCAAACAGGCAAAATTTTGGGATGCTGACTGTACCTGTCCGTACAGTCCGTACAGACACGTGTCAGTCCATACAGTGCTGACGTGGCAGGGCCGTACAGCTGACGTGGACAAACCAGATTGCGACACGTGGCAGACGGAGATGATGACACGTGGCAGCATCAGAGAGCGACACGTGGCAGGTCCGTACGGAGGACACGTGGCATCACCAGGACGCGACACGTGTCAGGTGATTTTGGCACTTTGGGCGTACGATCGGCCAATTATGAGGTGACACGTGTCACCACTCACAGGGTGCCACGTGGCACGCTGACGTCAGCAGGGTGACATGGCAGCTGACGCAGCAGGATGACTGGGCAGTACGGCAGGACACGTGGCAGCATGGCAGAGCGACAGATGGCGGTACGGCGGGCTGATGTGGCACACACGTGGGCCAATGATAGGCCGACACGTGGCACGATTTGGTTGGTTTTTAAGGGTGCCACGTGGCCCACTCAAGGGCTGCCACGTGGCACCCCAGGATTCGTTGTTGGTTTATGTGGTAAAATATGGTTATGGTGGCGCCGGGGGTCGAACCCGCGACCTTCGGTAGGCAAGTGACTTAACGATTCGGGCTAGCCACATGGCCAGCGGGCGGATTTGTTATTCAAACGGCATAAAACCCTTTTAAATTTAGTCAATGGTTCGATGGGCGGAAAAAAGGGTCGGGGCTTCGCCCCAGCCCTCGGCGCATGTGTATGACCGTGTCATATAACTCGGGGTTTTGTTATAACGGATAGCACGGGCGCGAAGTTTATTTGGCCGTGGATTCATGCCATATGACCCGGAGTCATAACCACATTTTACGCGGGGGTTATAACAAATAACCCGCGGTCATATCGAATCGCCAACGGACCGGGTGTCATACCGACGACGCGTGGGGAGTGTTATGGCCCGTGGCCATATGGCCGGGGAATACACCACGTGACCGAGTTTGGAGGCCCGCGCTATGGCGTGTGGCCATATGACTTGCCACAGAACCAGGACCAGGGCCGGAGGAAAAGGGGCTAACGCCATGCGCGTGGCCACATGGCGACGCATGTGACCAGGAATCCAGGGGGCGCGCGCGGATTGGGGGCTAGCGCCTGAATTTCTTCCAAAAACTTTATATTAGTGGGTTTATCCAACAGTATTTGGTTATTTTAATTAAATGTAGCTATTTTTAGCTGATTTTCTCCATTTTTGGGGGATATTGGGCTTTTTTGGAGGCCAGATTCTTTGAGGAAGTTG
>ML798664.1:72752-115987 GCA_009831015.1 Picea engelmannii | reverse complement strand
GATTTGCGTGTCGTTTCTTGCATTGGGTTCTTGAGATCTGGGACAACAAGACCAGATCAGTCTTGTAGCCTTTGGGCATTGCTGAGATGTAATTTTGAGCACTTGAGAAGAAATAAAGAAGCCTCCCCCACAGGAAAAAGGCCAGGAGATGTAGGCAAACATTGTGCCGAACTCCGTTATCAACCTGTGTTCTTATGGTTTGCTATTCATTATTGTTTTCAGATCTGCATATGTTTATTTGACTGATATAATCCTCTTCTTTCCTCATTTTTTCATTAAAATCTCAATGGTTAATGAATTCATGCAAGTTTAAAACTCAACCATAATCATAAAAGATCCTGCCCCGGATCATGCACCTGATAAAAATCAAATTTGGTCTCTTTATTTTGATGGGTCAAAGTCCAAAGAAGGAGCTGGTGCAGGTCGCGTTATTATTGACCCCTCAGGTAACAAAACCCTGATTGCATGTAGGTTAGAATTTGAATGTACTAATAACACAACATAATATGAAGCTTTACTGCAGGGTCTCAGAAAAGCTTTAGACATGAACATTCAAAACTTCACTGTCTTTGGCGATTCCGAAATCATGGTTAGACAGGTAAGAGATTCTATCCACTATCTGTCTCCGCATCTTAAAAGCTACCAATACGAGGTATGGAATTTAATGAATAAATTTTATGCTTTCAATATAAATTCTATTCCTAGATTGAATAATTTTGAAGCTGATCTATTAGCTAACGTAGCTTCCAAACTCTTTCCTGCAGAACGCTTGTCCCCAGACACATTCTCCGTTGAACTGTTGTTCAGGCCATCCGTTCCTGACAACATCATGAATTGGAGAGTCTTCGATGACGATCAGCAGATTATTAGCTTCCTGCATATGGAAGAAACTTTTCAAGGTGCGGTGATAGACGAATGTACTCACGACGACAATTTGCGTGATTTCATAGTAATACCAGATCCGAGAACTCCTGAATCTTCATCGGACATGGTAAATTCGATCCCTAAATCTGTAGTTAGATTAGAGAAATTTTACGATCTTCAAGATAAATTCAAAAAATAGGTCAACTACAAAACCAATAGTTCCTCGCTATCATATGAAAAAGTAAACTTAGGAACTAATGACAATCCGTAGTGCATTAATCTAGGGGTAGGATGTTCTGAACAAGAAAAATCTGCATTTATTAAATTGTTCAAAGAATTTAAAGATGTATTTGCATGGATGTATGATGACCTTAAAACTTTCGAACCTAACATCATACAACACGTCATTCCTATGAAACCCCAAACCTTACCCTTTCAACAAAAATTAAGAAAAATGCACCCTAAGCTCGAACCGACCGTCAAAAATAAATTAAATAAACTCCTAAATGCTAAGATAATTTTTCCTGTAAGGCACACTCAATGGGTTTCTAACCTTGTCCCTGTCCAGAAGAAAAGTGGGGAAATCTGACTATGTGTCGATTTCTGAAACCTTAATAGAGCATCTGATAAAGACAACTACCCTGTCCCATCCATGGAACAGATCCTTCAACAGGTATCTAGTTATGAGAGGATATCCTTATTGGATGGTTTCTCGAGGTACAATCAAGTCCTGATGTCTCCTCCAGACCAACTTAAAACTACCTTCCGCACTCCATGGGGCACCTACACTTATCAAAAAATGCCCTTTGGATTTTTTATCCCCAATATCTAGGGATAACTAGGAGATCATGTCTCGAGGCCCACAAGTCCTAGACATGGAGTACCGAGAGCAGGATTGACCTGAACATGGCCTTGGAGAGCCCATCTTTCTTCTTCTTCGCCAGATTTGTCCTGTCAGCAACAACAACTTCCATCACCACCGACTTGGACTTGCTTCAGAGAGGACTCTTGCTCCATGAGGTAATTGGTCCGAGGTATCATGGTATGTTTCATGTTTGATCATTATGACCTTATTATATATGCATTAGGTTCCTTTCATTTCTGATGACTGCTTGGATCTTACACTAGTCCACTTGACCATTGTTCGGGTGATTGATGGGGTGACTTAGCAAGCTTGTATTCATGGGTTTTGGTTAGCCACCAAAGGGGATTTGCAGAGCCATCGTCCGCTCCCACCATCTTATCATTTTACACCTTATCTCCCGCACATCCATCCCATTCCCTTATTCTGGCCATTAGGATGACCTTTGAGGGTTACACTTTGTCTTGTGGGAAGAAGGGGCTAAAGGCCCAGGGGGTAAAAAGAAGCTGGTAAAAGATAAAAGCCATAGGAAAATAAAACATAGAGATGCTTTTCCCAGGGGATCCCCGAGAAGGAAATAAAAGGCCTCTCGATAAGAAACTAAAGGGACCCTAAGAAAAATAATAAAACAAGACCTAACCAAGAGGATGGGAGGTCTCATCATGAGTTGGCCCATTATGTTCATAGGTATCCAATAGTATGACATTGCCATCATCTGGTCACCACGCTAGGGCAGTGACCTTTGGTTGCATGGCCAAGGGAAAGGGGGTCTCATCACAAGCCAGCCCTATCATCTCTGTGAATATACCAGTGGGTAACACTGTCAGCTCTGGCCATCAAGCCAAGGCAGTGTCCTTTGGTCAAACCTTGAAGTAAAAAAGAAAGAAAAGCAATAAAAGAAAAATAAAGGCAATAAAGGGCTTGGAAAAAATGCATCCATGACGGGTACAGCTCACCTCCTACAAAGGCACCAATAGACAACACCTGCCCTTATTCTTACTATGATTGGACATCCCTAAAAATGATATCACCTCATAAAACATGGCTTGAATAATATTTTGAGGAAACTTTCCTTATCTTGTGGGTATTAGCCCAATAGGTTATTTTGTCGGTTGCTTCAGCTTTGTATAGTAGATATGTGTAATGTCTTTGAGCTCTTAGATGATATGCTAGGGATTTCATGCATGTATTTGATAAATTTAATGATGAAATATGATTGACATTGCTATGATCCCTAGAACTAATGAGCCCATGGAGGGCGTAGTATTTGATGTGCAGGACCATACCCGGTGGACAGGTACCAGCAGACCGGTACACATGGGGATATGATTAGTTTGGACCTCCATGGGGCTGAAGAGCCCATCTGATGGTTGCTGGGATGGCAGAGTCAAGACAACATTGTGATGAGCCCTTGCATGAAGAAGAAGAAGGACGTCCTCACCCAAGATGCTTTGGCAGAGCCCGACCTAGGGGGATCACCCACTGCAGATGAGATGATGGCTTTTGATGGACAGGACGCCACCTAGTGCAGGATGGACGTTTTCTGGAGCATGTGGCAGTGTGCTGGGATTATTTGGCACATGTGGCAGGTTGCAGGAGCCCCAGGGGGGCAATGTTTTGCTCCTCGGATGCTGATCTTGACCAAAAAGGGCCAACGTCTCCCTCAGAGGGGCCTGACGTCTCCCTTTTAGCTCATAATTTTGACATTTTAGCATTTAATGTGACAAATAGTGTAATATTGTTAAGTCATCCTTGTCGGCTATTTTAATGACCTATTTTTGTAATTAAAGGTCATTTGGATTATATAAATAGAGGACGTTGAGCCTCATTTTGACATAACACAACTCACTCTCTTGTGAAAGGATTCCTTTTAGTCTTTTGTCTTTGTATTTGGCTCTTGGAGTTGAGGTGCCACACTTGAGGAGGATCATCTTTGGCATGTTTATGGTGTTTCTTATCATTGGAAGGTTTACAACTAGGGTTTGATTAGCTCTTCATTGATTTGTAAGTATATTTTGCATGCAAAACTTCTTGATTGAATGGTTGTAGTTTGAATATCTTACTTTTATGGTTACATTGTTGCTAGTTTGCTTAATCATTGAAACCCTAGGGAGCAAGCACACAAGTAGGTCCTTGGTTCATGTCCCCATGATAGAAAATTTGTTTAGCCATATGATTAAGAAGAATATAGCCTATTGCTACACTAATTTTTCTTTTTCTAAGTTAGTTTTGAAACATAGATTGAAGAAAGAGGACGTCCTAGGCCTAATTGACTTTACACCTAGGGTTTGACTCTTAGGGTTTGAAAAGCCTTGGCCCTACAACACTTTTCATCCCTAGATCTATGTCTTGAAGCTAGTCGTTTTTCCAAAGAGTTTTAAGGAAAGAGGGAGGAGCATGAGGCCTTGCTTAAGAAACACCGGAATGAGCCTCCTCCCCTTAGGGTTTTGACTTTGTGGCCCTGCCATTGCATCACTAGAAAGCCTAACTCTCCCGTCCTTAAATTTAGATCCATCCAAGCCTTTAGCCTTACTCCTTGACTCCATTTACCCTAAGGCACTAATCTTAAATTGCAACGTTGAGTCTTTTGTGTTAAAACATTCTTTCAAACTTCTAAAAAATTGAAACCCTAACTAACCCTAGCGACTTACTAACCCTAATTCTATGATGACGTCATGCCTATTTTGAACTTTTGGCTGGTATAAAAGTTGCGGCTAAGTCATCCATTGATAGACATTGAAGTGTTGAGTATTTTCATTTGCTTATTTTGCAAAACGTTCACTTCTTTGCCTACCAAAACTAACCTAGAATAGGGCTGACATCACCCTTAGGAGAATTGACGCAACAACATTATATGTGAGCATATTTATGGTATTTAATGCGTTGTGATAATTCAAGGATTGATATTGTACATTAAATGCTATATCATTTTGTATTTATTGAAGAAGTAATATTATAAGCCATAGCCTTTATTGCAATCATTGACTTCGTCAATAATTACATTTATTTATGCTCATGAGTATTTCATATTGATAGTCATTGATAATTGAAGCATTAACCACTATTTGCATGTATTAGTTTTATTGTTGCCTTGTCTCGCAAACAGGTGTTTCTACTATGGTTTGTCTTCTTCTTGACTATCTTCTTGGCAGTAATCTTTGAAGGGAAAGCTCACTTTGACCTTTTAGCTTTAAATTCCCTGATCCTTTCTCTTCAATACCCCAGATTACTAGGGACGTCTCCCTTGGGATTAGCCACCCTGAATAGAAAGAGCCCCCCCATCGAGGTGACAGTGGGTGGGGAAGCTCTTGTTACACCAGTTTGATCTTTACCTTTCAGCCATTTGACCTAGACTACAAACTGAGCGATAACATTTTGGCGTCGTTGCCGGGGAACACTGAGTCAATCTTCCTCAACGACAAAACTTTGGTAAGCCTTGCCTCAAAGACCTTTTTCTTCAAGCTTACCTGGCGACTCCACTACCTTTTTCCCCCTATTCTTTGGTAGTTTCAAGAAAACTATCTGGTGACTCCATTGATGACAAAGCCAACAATGACTTCACAATGGGACCCAGGAAACTACAGACCTTTGGATATGAGTAAAATCCCATGATATCCCAGAAAAATGCCTCCTCTCTATGAGGATTTCCTCCCTCGTTTTGTTGGTATCAATGGAGAATGTATTGAGTCTCACATGAGAAGATTTTGGGATTTCTTTCAATACTTCCCTATCGACGACAAGGATGAAGACTTGGTGATGAAACTCTTCTCTGCCTCCCTGCATGGAGAGGCCAGAAGATGGTATGAAAACCTTCCAGCTGCCAGCATCAATGCTATGGACCTTTTTGAAAAACTTTTCCTTGCAAAGTGGACCATGAAAATAGAAGATATACAATCATTGTTGAAAGAGCTTGAAGGCATAAAACAAACAGAGTTTGAGATTGTCAGAACTTTCTGCGCTAGGTTCCAGAAGTTTCTTTACCAGATTCCTTGAGGCCATCGTCCTGAAGACAAATACCTCTTCTACCTCTATACTAATGGACTCCAAGGACATTTGAGCTTCCTTCTAAATAAGAAAAAGCCAAAAACATTTGCAAAAGCTCATGACATGGCCATTCAAATTTAAAAGAGTCTTTTCATGACCAGGACCGATGCCATGGACACTCTCAGCTTGATAAAACTAGTCTCCCATGGAAACTTTGTTGAAGATACGCAAGAGAGAGGGGAACAAGTTTTCAACCAGCAGAATGAAGACATGGCTGAGGAGATGGAACCTGAGAAAAATGATGAAGTATCAATGCATACCCCTCCCTCTGATGAAGCAATCCAAGAGCCATTTTCTCCTGCATAACAAAAAGAAGAAGAGGTTAGTTGCGTTCCATCTCAAGATACCGATGACACCTTGTTTTGTGATTCAAAAAATGAAGGAGAAAAGAAAGCTTTGAACGAAGTTGATGACCCTTTCTGTGCAATCGAAGATGAAGAGGCATCCCATGAGGATGAAACAATGACACATGCTGAAAACATCGAGCTCCTTGAGGTTCCTGTGCAACAAGAAACAATAAGTTACCCTCCTATTCTAGTTTCTGATAATGCTTTGCCTTGTGATAAAAAGGAGGAGGAGGATGAATTTTCAAATGTTTCAAACCCTGCATGCCATGACACAAATAGTGACATTGTTGATAACATTAATGAGTTCATACATGTAGGGAGACGTAGGTGGGGTATAGTTGGTTATGACCTGGGTCCCATCTATGACATTGAGTGTCATCTCCAGTTGTTGCCCTTGCAATTGACACAACAAATTACTTATGATCAATGGCAACAAGGAGATGAGGTTTTCACTTGTACCTTTCAAAAAACCAAGGATGACTTAGTACCTTATTTTTCTGATGATTTTCAAACTTACCTTGAGATGTTTGATGAGTACCCTGCTGAGCACTTGGACTTTTTTCATGAAGATGATTTCCAACCACCGCTGTGCTCAGATTTTAATACAAGTAAGGACATTGTTTGCCTCAAGAAGGTTTCTCATGATTTTTCACCCCAACCACCTGTTATTACTTTGCCTTGTTTTTCCATTAAAGGTGTAGTTGGGAAATACCTTTTTCATGTCAAGTTTCCTCCTGGGAAAACCCTAGATTCCAAGTGTTGGTTGGGTAATGTTAGTTCCAATCAGTTTTTCAACCTTCCCTTGATAGTTTTCCAGTCGTCTGCTAATTCTTTGTCATTTCTTTCCTTGACTCTGGAGTGTGAGGATGTCCTAGGTAACCAGTTTGCAGGCCCTTTGAGTCAGTTTTCTGAACCTTGTATTTCACATAACCCTTTCTTGGATAGAATTGAGTACTTTTCTCAAAGATGGACTTGGTAGGATTTTGTCCCTCCCACCCGCCTCCATGAGTTAGATTCTGACTCTTCCGATGATATGATATATATTCTAACTCATGACATTTTTGTGCTTGATATATCACTGTTTTGGTTTATGATGAAGCACAAAGGCAGGTATCAAGGAGAGTTGCTGGATTGGCTTCATTGGTTGTTTGACTACACCAACATGCAGTCAGCAGGTAAGTATAGGTAAGTGTTTCACCTTTTATTTGCATTTATGATTATTTTATATGCATATGTATTGTTTTGCGGGGTGGCAATACCACCCCACCTTTGTTACTGATGCTTTCTTGTCAAGTGCGAGCAGTTCTATAGGTTTATGCCATAGATTGTTGAGGTTCTCATGCGCTCTACAGTTAGTACATGTCCCCGAGTTGGAGCCAGATGTTATCCCCGATATCTAGGGATAACTAGGAGATCATGTCTCGAGGCCCACAGGTCCTATACATGGAGTACCGAGAGCAGGATTGACCTGAGCATGGCCCTGGAGGGCCCATCTTTCTTCTTCTTTGTCAGATTTGTCCTGTCAACAGCAACAACTTCCATCGCCATCGGCTTGGACTTGCTTCAGAGAGGACTCTTGCTCCATGAGGTAATTGGTCTGAGGTATCATGGTATGTTTCATGTTTGATCATTATGACCTTCTTATATATGCATTAGGTTCCTTTCATTTCTGATGACTGCTTGGATCTTACACTAATCCACTTGACCATTGTTGGGGTGATTAATGGGGTGACTTAGAAAGCGTGTATTCATGGGTTTTGGTTAGCCACCAAAGGGGATTTGCAGAGCCATCATCCGCTCCCACCATCTTATCATTTTACACCTTATCTCCCGCACATCCATCCCATTCCCCTAGTCTGGCCATTAGGATGACCTTTGAGGGTTACACTTTGTCTTGTGGGAAGAAGGGGCTAAAGGCCCAGGGGGTAAAAAGCATCTGGTAAAAGATAAAATCCATAGGAAAATAAAACATAGAGATGCTTCTCCCAGGGGATCCCCGAGAAGGCAATAAAAGGCCTCTCGATAAGAAACTAAAGGGACCCTAAGAAAAATAATAAAACAAGACCTAACCAAGAGGATGGGAGGTCTCATCATGAGCTGGCCCATTATGTTCATAGGTATCCAACAGTATGACATTGCCATCATCTGGTCACCACGCTAGGGCAGTGACCTTTGGTTGCATGGCCAAGGGAAAGGGGGTCTCATCACAAGCCAGCCTTATCATCTCTGCGAAGATACCAGTGGGTAACACTGTCAGCTCTGGCCACCAAGCCAAGGCAGTGTCCTTTGGTCAGACCTTGAAGTAAAAAAGAAAGAAAAGCAATAAAAGAAAAATAAAGGCAATAAAGGGCTTGGAAAAAATGCATCCATGACAGGTACAACTCACCTCCTACAAAGGCACCCACATACAACACCTACCCTTGGTCTTACTATGAATGGACATCCCTAAAAACCATATCACCTCATAAAACATGGCTTGAATAATCTTCTGAGGAAAATTTCCTTATCTTGTGGGTATTAGCCCAATAGGTTATTTTGTCGGTTGCTTCAGCTTTGTATAGTAGATCTGTGTAACGTCTTTGAGCTCTTAGATGATATGCTAGGGATTTCATGCATGTATTTGATAAATTTAATGATGAAATATGATTGACATTGCTATGATCCCTAGGACTAATAAGCCCATGGAGGGCGTAGTCTTTGATGTGCAGGACCATACCCGACAGACAGGTACCAGTGGACCGGTACACATGGGGATATGATTAGTTCAGACCTCCATGGGGCTGAAGAGCCCATCTGATGGTTGTTGGGATGGAAAAGGTAGGACAACATTTTGATGAGCCCTTACATGAAGAAGAAGAAGGACGTCCTCACCCAAGACGCTTTGGCAGAGCCCGGCCTAGGGGGATCACCCACTGCAGATGAGATGATGGATTTTGATGGACATGACGCCACCCAGTTCAGGTTGGACGTTTTCTGGAGCATGTGGCAGTGTGCTGGGATTATTTGTCACATGTGGCAGGTTGCAGGAGCCCCAGGGGGGCCAACGTTTTGCTCCTTGGATGCTGATCTTGCCCAAAAAGGGCCAACGTCTCCCTCAGAGGGGCCTGGCGTCTCCCTTTTAGCTCATAATTTTGACATTTTAGCATTTAATGTGACAAATAATGTAATATTGTTAAGTCAACCTTGTCGGTTGTTTTAATGACCTATTTTTGTAATTAAATGTCATTTGGATGATATAAATAGAGGACGTTGAGCCTCATTTTGACATAACACAACTCACTCTCTTGTGAGAGGATTTCTTTTAGTCTTTTGTCTTTGTATTTGGCTCTTGGAGTTGAGGTGCTACACTTGAGGAGGATCATCTTTTGCATGTTTATGGTGTTTCTTATCATTGGAAGGTTTACAACTATGGTTTGATTAGCTCTTCATTGATTTGTAAGTATATTTTGCATGCAAAACTTCTTGATTGAATGGTTGTAGTTTGAATATCTTACTTTTATGGTTACATTGTTGTTAGTTTGCTTAATCATTGAAACCCTAGGGAGCAAGCACACAAGTAGGTCCTTGGTTCATGTCCCCATGATAGAAAATTTGTTTAGCCACATGATTAATAAGAATATAGCCTAGCCATTGCTACACTAATTTTTCTTTTTCTAAGTTAGTTTTGAAACATAGATTGAAGAAAGAGGATGTCCTAGGCCTAATTGACTTTACACCTAGGGTTTGACTCTTAGGGTTTGAAAATCCTTGGCCCTACAACACTTTTCATCCCTAGATCTATGTTTTGAAGCTAGCCGTTTTGCCAAAGAGTTTTAAGGAAAGAGGGAGGAGCATGAGGCCTTGCTTAAGAAACACCGGAATGAGCCTCCTCCCCTTAGGGTTTTGACTTTGTGGCTCTGCCATTGCAGCACTAGAAAGCCTAACTCTCCCGTCCTTAAATTTAGATCCTTCCAAGCCTTTATCCTTACTCCTTGACTCCATTTACCCTAAGGCACTAATCTAGAATTGCAACGTTGAGTCTTTTGTGCTAAAAAATTCTTTCAAAATTCTAAAAAATTGAAACCATAACTAACCCTAGCGACTTACTAACCCTAATTCTATGATGACGTCTTGCCTATTTTAAACTTTTGGCTGGTATAAAAGTTGCGGCTAAGTCATCCATTGATAGACATTGAAGTGTTGAGTATTTTCATCTGCTTATTTTGCAAAAGGTTTGCCTCTTTGCCTACCAAAACTAACCTAGAATAGGGTTGACGTCACCCTTAGGAGACTTGACGCAGCAACATTATATGTGAGCATATTTATGGTATTTAATGCGTTGTGATAATTCAAGGATTGATATTGTACATTAAATGCTCTATCATTTTGTATTTATTGAAGAAGTAATATTATAAGCCATAGCCTTTATTGCAATCATTGGCTTCATCAATAATTACATTTATTTATGCTCATGAGTATTTCATATTGATAGTCATTGATAATTGAAGCATTAACCACTATTTGCATGTATTAGTTTTATTGTTGCCTTGTCTCGCAAACAAGTGCTTCTACTGTGGTTTGTCTTCTTCTTGACTATCTTCTTGGTAGTAATCTGTGAAGGGAAATCTCACTTTGACCTTTGAGATTTAAATCCCCTGATCCTTTCCCTTCAATACCCCATATTACTAGGGATGCCTCCCTTGGGATTAGTCACTCTGAATAGAAATAGCCCCCCATCGAGGTGACAGTGGGTGGGGAAGCTCCTCTTATGCCAGTTTGATCTTTACCTTTCAGCCATTTGACCTAGACTACAAACTGAGCGATAACAGGATTGATTAATGTCGGTGCCACTTTCCAGAGAGAAATGGACATCGCTTTCTGAGGCTTAATCAATCAGTTCGTTGTATTTTACTTAGATGATGTTACTATATTTTATAAAAACAAAACCGATCATCTAGATCATTTAAGAGCCGTTCTACAATGATGTCGTAAATACAACATTTCCTTGAATCCTAAAAAATCCATCTTTGCAGTAGAACAGGGTAAACTCTTAGGATTTATTATGTCAAGCAAAGGGATGATTATCGACCCCGAAAGGACTCACGTCATATCGAAACTTCCCCCTCCTACATCCAAAAAGTCTATGCAGTCTTTCTTAGGCCAGATTAACTTTGTGAGGAGATTCGTCCCCAGCTTCTCTGAAATGGTCAGACCTTTGCAGAACCTAATTAAGAAAGACGCACAGTATCACTGAGGACCCTTAGAAGATCAATCTTTTAATGCAATAAAAAAGGCCATAGTAGACGCTCCTTCTCTCATGAGCCCCGACTTTTCCCAAGACTTCACGCTCTACACTTTTTCTTATGATCGTTCCTATGCCACTGTCCTAACTCAAAAGAACGCTGAAAACAATGAAGTACCCATTGTCTTTATGAGCTCTGCTTTCAAAGGCGCAGAACTTAATTACCCAGCAGTAGATCAGCAAGCCTACGTTGTTTTCAAAGCATTCAATCACTTCTGGTCTTATCTTTTGAAATCTAGGACGAAAGTTATTGTCCCTTATCCAATCGTCAAGAACCTGTTAGTGCAGAAAGAACTAGGAGAAAAGAGGGCTAACTGGGTTACCTCCTTGCAAAAGTATGACATAGAAATTACCCCATCTCAAATAGTGAGAGGCCAAGGGCTATGCAAGTTATTTGTTGATTCAGCAGAAGGACAACAAGAAGAAAACGATATGTCAAACCTAGGACAACACATTCAAAATGCAATATGTTGTACACAAAACTCTGTCAGTCCGTGGTATGACGATATAAAATTCTGTCTTGAACATGGGTCAGCCCCTCGTCACCTGGATCCCACTAAAAGAAGAGAGTTGAGATTAAATTCTGCCTCCTTTCATTTGGTTAATGGTATTCTGTTTCGTCAAAATTTTGATGGCGTATTAATGCGCTATCTTGAGAAAGACGAAGCATAAAAAGTCTTACTAGAGTTGCACGTAGGAGAAGTTGGTTGTCATTTTGGTGGTGACACCACTACCCATAAGGTTTTGAGAGCCGGTTATTACTAGCCCACACTTTTTAGAGACGCCCATTCCTTGTGTCATAAGTGTACTATTTGTCAAAAAGCATCAGGGTAGTTACAGAAACCAGCCTTTCCTTTGCATCCTGTTTCAGTAGATTCTCCTTTTCAGCAGTGGGGCCTTGATATCATAGGTCCAATCAATCCACCATCCTCACAACAACATAAGTTTATCATAACAACCACAGTTTATTTCACCAGGTGGTCTAAAGCTGTCGCATTAAGAACTGTGAATACCGGTCAGGTAATTGTCTTTCTAATTTCGAATATTATCACTCATTTTGGTATCCCTGATTGTTTAGTATTCGACAACGATTCTTATTTTTCGTCTCTTGAGATGAGTGAGTTCGCTTTAGAAAAAGGAATTAAGTTGAAGTATTCTGCTAGCTATTACCCCCAGGGCAATGGATTGGTAGAGTCAACAAATAAGAATCTGATTAAAATCACCAAGAGAACGGTGGCTGAAAATCACAAAAACTGGCACAATGCACTGTTAAACGCGATTTGGGCTGATAGGGTAACACCAAAAACTGTTGTAGGTAACTCTCCATTTTTTCTCGTTTATGGAAGAAAAGCAATTCTGCCACCACACATTCTTCTCCCTTCACTTCAGTTATCGCAGAAAATACAAGAAGAAGATTGTCCCCCTTTGGAAAATCGGATTAATGCTTTGATGAAGCTAGAAGAGGTAAGAGCCCAAGCTAAACGTAAGTTATATCAACATCAACTAGTAGTTAAAAGTTGTTTCGATTCTAACTCTGCCTCTGATAGGAACTTCGAAGTAGGTGATCTTGTCTTGAAATGGGACAAACCGCATGAGGGAAAGGGAGAGCACATGAAATTTCATAACTTATGGCTTGGACCGTTTTTAATTGCTGAGAAGTTGGGTCCCAGCTCTTTCCGATTGCAGAATCTAGAAGGGCAGCCTGACACCTATCCGGTGAATGGCCAAGCTTTGAAAAGATATTTTGCTTGATGACAACTCTTTGTATACTATGTACATATTTTTCTTTTGTTTGCTTTTTCTTTGTTGTTTTGGTTTTGATTTCTCCTTTGCGCTCATTAGTTTTTGTTTTTGGAAATACACATACCTGCATGCTGAGCTATTCGGACAAAGAAAACATAAAATTCCTTCACTGAAATGACTGTTGAAAAATTGTGTAAACATCAATTGTATACTTCTGAAATTTACATCTGTGTTGGGAAAAAACTGTTGTTTGAAAGAAGTTAACTGATTTCGATCTCTGAGTAAAGCCTGTCACGATCATCCATTATATTTTTACGCTGTCCCTATTCCTTAAGGGAATGACTAAGAAGATTTCTCCCTGCCCTAGAAAGTTGGTTCTATAAATAAACCATCTCTGGATCTTAATAAAGGACAGTTCTAAAAAAAAAAAATTGCTGAGGTATGTAAAAAATATGCTTAAATATCATAATTTTCAGCGTCACCCCACTCAACTATATATCATTAAAAAACAAAATAAATCATTAAAAGAGTTGTGGGAAGTGCTTGTAAACCCGTCGGGATGCTGAACAGGTCTACTGGTAGCGGGTAAATGCATGCATAACGCCAAGACAACTTCGTCGAGGTACTAAATAGACCTGCTGGTAGCAAAGCAATGTCAGGTATATGAAAATTCGTAAATATGAAACCTCTTGACCTTTAAATGTCCTTTATTCTGATTTGGAACTTCTTGGAAGGATACAGATATCAGAGTGGGTTAAATGGCAACCCTATCGAGGTTATGGATGCCTGCTGGCAGCAG
This sequence comes from Picea engelmannii, assembly GCA_009831015.1. Lineage (NCBI taxonomy): Eukaryota > Viridiplantae > Streptophyta > Pinopsida > Pinales > Pinaceae > Picea > Picea engelmannii. The sequence continues at coordinate 102,047 of ML798664.1, read as the reverse complement.
TGGCTCTATCAACAGTATTGGAGATTTTATCTTTAATATTGTGGCTCGCTTATATTAGGACTGTTATCAGTTTTCATCCTTTAAACACTGCTGGAATATTTGATCATTGATGATGTTTAAACAATTTTTTGGTTATTTCTGTGGAATTATGATTGTTATCTTAATCTGAATTTGTTCTTTTGGTAGAGATAACTGATTCTACCAGTGTGTCGCCATTGTTGGCAGCCAATTCACATTTTTATACTGTCCTTATAAGCTGCCTACACTAGTGTTTTGCAACCCTTGATTTTCATTGCAATCTTTGAATAAAAACGACACTGTTATTTCGTGTATTTGCACACTTACCTTTGTTCTCCTTTTCACGATTGTAAGCGTGAAAACTTTGTTTTTGAAGTCACATTAAAATCATCACTGGATTTTTTTGGTTACTCTTGTCTATGTGTTCATTCTGTTTCCAATTTAATTATAGTTGCACAGTTGGCAAGACTCCAAGATCTTTACTCATTTGGTATTCTTTAATTGTTAATATGACTTCATTTTTACAAGACTGTGATGATATTCTTATGATCGAGTTTTTGATGCATTGGTGGTTTGATTTCTATGTTCTTTCATCGATTTCTTTGACACATTGGTTTCATGAAAACACATTGGCGTTGTGAATAGACCCTTGGTATAAATCATTTCATACATATTTGATATGATCGAACCCTTGGTGTTGATTTCAAATCATTATTTTGGTTTTAAAACTATGCTAAAACTATTGCTCGTGCAAATGTTTGGTCGACTTACCATAGATTTCATTGTTTGAAGGGCATATTTGTTGACATACGCAATAGTGATTTGAATCGCTATATGCATCGTCGGTTGTACTGTGGGAAATAACTGTTTTTCATGGGATGAGCTAGCTACACCACCTTCGCACATTCAGTCATTAATGCCTTCCCCCTATCCCGGGTTAACGTTGTTGTTTTCGAGTAAGCCTGTGAGATATCAACCCTGCATATACTCTATTCGAACCCTTGCCTGATCACCCTGCTCACCGTGTGCTCCCGTTTATGGCGCCTGTGGTGCGCATAGAGCCAAATGGTAGCCAAACTCTGTTGTTATTCGATAATGCCTGTAAGGATTTAGAAAACAGTGGTTGGCTGGTGTTTATACAGAGGTTCAAGGGTTTCAACCTTTCGGTTGCCCAAAAATTCGCCCTCACCTTCGACGGGTGCAGGGCTAAAGTCAAAGACATACAACTCAAGCTCAATGAGGAATTCTTAATCTTGGATACAGGACTGTCAGCTACAGGGAAAAGATGGTTTAAAAATTCCGAAGTAGATGAGGTGCCATGGCCATTACTATTCATATCAAGAAAGATTGTTTCATGTGATAAAGGTATGCCTATCTCTACCCTCAAACCTAGGTGGCACGATCTTTTGGTAATTGTTAAATAGTTTGTGACCTGTGAAGGTCGGTATGGCTTGGTATTTCTGTATCACCACCAGTTATTGATGAATTTCATAGGCTACCCTTTGAATATGCCGCATTATCTCCTACGTAGTCTTTACAAGATGTCTAAGAGATTCAAGCGTGAGAAGGCTGATATCAGCCTTTTTCATCATGGCTTGATTGAACTCATTATCTTCCACCATTTAAACCTTAGTGGAGATAATTGGCAAGCCTTCCTATCAAGGAATGACTTTGCCAATCCCGAGTCTTCTCAAATCGACAAGGTTGTGGTTACGGAAACTTTGGTTGGGCCAGCCCTGCCATTTCATATCCTTCTACCCCCTATCAAACCCTCGGATTGCCCTGACATAGATCTACCCGATGCCATAGCCAACCCATGTACTAAAGACAAGACTGAGGCCGTTAAGAAGCCTGTGAGGAAGAAAGGTAAGAATGATACTACTGTCAATAGTAGAGGAAAGAAAAATGCCCGATTGATATCGAGATATGCTAGAAACAAACCCAAGCCAAACATTGGCCAAAAGCCAATAGTGTTGAACGAGGACTCGGACTCCGATATTGAGTGTTTCCTAGCTGAGGAGTACCCCTATTATCATGGCCTATGCTCTAAGAAACCCTATGACTATGTCTCTAACTTACCCCCGTGCCTCAAAAACGACCCAAACTACCCGGGAATCAAGATGAACAAGGAAACCCCTGGTAACTTGAACAAACCCTCACCTGTGATGCCAAAGCCCGAGCAAACATCATGCATCCAATGTAATGCTTGGATAGAGCGTTATTACACTAACGTTCCCTTGTTGCAATCAAAGATCAAATCATTAGAGGAGCAAGTTACAATGCTGTCAAAAGAAAGAGACAGGCTTCAAGCCAACGAGAAGAAACAAAAAACCACCGGTTCAATTGTCTTCAGGAACGTCGAAGCAGCAACGGCCTTTTTCAATTCCAAGTTATCATGATCGAAGCCTTTTCTTACTGCTCAGGTATGAATTTCAATATTAATTTCGTTTTATGAGTTGGTTTGGATTAATATAACCGATTGTATTTTCTTTCAATAGCTCTGTTCGTTTTGATTCAAAATGATTATGTTGCTTTCATTTTACCAAGACAATTTCGTTATGAATCATGAGTGGGAAATTTGTTTGCTAAACTCAGACACAGCTATGATTTAGTTAATGATATTTTATTATTCTCAGTTTAGTATAAATGATTTATTTGTTTTCGATTTTGTTTGGATTGTTTTTTGAAACAATTCTGTATGGATAGTCGATTGGGTTTGATTTTGATTAAGTTCTGTTTGTTTCTAAACAATCATGTTGACTTCGATTTTCCAGGAATGATTCTGTTTTGGATTGAATCAATATTTTCGTTTTGTATTATTATTGTAGTCCACCTGCATACAAGATTTGTTTGCTAAATTCGAACATGTCTATGTTTTGATTCTGCATAACGATTGTGTCGATCTTAAATCGGTTCAATTCGTTCCTGTTTGATTTGATTCACAAACAATGCTACATGCCTCGATTAGCACAATCGCTTGCATAATACGATGGATTCAAAGTTAATTTGGATTTAAATGATCTTGTTCATTTCGTTTTGATTCAAAACACGATTTTGTTAATGGTTGAGGCGACATAAACTATTGCATGAATGATTTGTTTAACCGGTTACAGTTTGTGTCGATTGAAATAGGTTCATGAAAATGATTTCATTGCTTTCGAATTATCTAAGCGATTATGTTTACCCCGAATTGGTGATAACAAATGTTGAACAGAATGCATGTATCTTTCGGTTGACCACGATTTCGTTTGCTCTCAAATTAGCATAGAAGTTTTGATTTGAATGATTCATATGATTTCCAATTAGCAATTAAATATTTTTTTAATTTTTTTGAATATAATTATTTAAGTTTTGGATTGATTTTAAAACGATTATGTGCTCAAATTAGACTAGCTACAGAATTGCAAGATTCTGTAGCTAGTCTTAAAAATTAGATTTTTGTCAATTTTTATCAATAAAACATTATCTAAACTTATGTATTCTTGTCTAATTACAGGTACCTACGAATTTCATTGATAAATGGGACATGCTATAGCAGTTTAGATATAGTTTTTAGTTGTTAGTCATAGGCAAAAATAGGGACTTGGCATATTATCCCCAGATTTTTTGTAAACTGTTTTGAAAATTCCCACAGGGATGTTTTACCTTGTGGGAGGTCTTTAAATACTTGTCATTTTTTTTGTAATGAATCATCATCACTGTTGGAAGAACTAGACTATGGATTTATGATACAGACTGGGATGAAAGTTGATGTCTTGTAACAACTTTCGCTTTCAATATATCAAACTTTTGTTTCAAGTTTTCCTCATATCAGTATGCAATTAATTATCGACTACTTTAGCTATCATGATATATTGCATGTTGATGTGATTTGATTTATATGTTGTCCATATATGATCTCTCTTATTTAAAAATACAACAATCACTCTATTTCAATTTAATGAATACAGGTTTATCTTTTCATTAATTGAATTGTTATGTACAAATTTTGCACAAGGATTTATCTAACTGCGATGATTTGTAAATTGTAAGATTGCTGTAATTTTTTATGTCTTGTTTGTCCTGTGATTTATATTTGAAGAGCACAACTGTTTCTAGTTTAGGAGAAGCTCGTGGAGAATCCGGTGTGGGTTTCCTCCCACCGAACAACTGAATCAACTATTGCATACAGGACAAGCCTGAAGCGTTACTTCAGGTCAGTTTGTTATTTGTTATTTGATAGCTAATTTGTTAGTATAATATAAGTAGTTTAGATAGATATATGTATAGTTCAGATTTGTAGTTAGAGTTATTATTTTAGTTGCTTAGATTAGATAGTTTTTATTTAATTTCTTTCTCATAAAATTATAAAAATAAAAAAACAATAGTTTCGCTGTCTTAGGACAGATTACAAATGACTTTTGCAGGTTTTCATTTAAATCTGTAATCTGTAAATATTGTATATTTGTAATTGGACTTGATTCTGTTGATAATTGAACATTTAATTTTATAGAATCATTGCCGTATAATTTAGCTAATAGACTGTATATATGTATTTTAGTTTTATTATTTAGTTTGCTTTAATTATTGTTTTCATTTAGATTAGTTCCTTAGTGTAGTTTTCATTTGTTTTCCTAGGACTTAGATCGGCTAACGAAGCCGCTAAATCCGTCAGGGTGGGTCATCCCAAATGGCTTGGGTTATTTAGACAACCCCAGACCAGATCCACGTTTCCAGTTGGTGAGCGTTCATTTTCGCCCGTCAATAGAGACCAGAGAGAAACTACTGGACAGAGAACATGACCATCAACAAAAGATCAAGTAGGATTTTAACAGAAAGGTAAGAAAGGAGGATTTCCAGCTGGGAGATCTAGATATTAAAATGGGATGCACCCAAGCAGGACAAAGGAAAACATGGAAATTTTGAAGCCGTGTGGATCGTTCCCTTCAAGATCTCTGGGAAGTTTCCAAATAATACTTACAGGTTGCAGAATTTGGAGGGTGATGAAGTTTTTGGAGGTCCTGTAAACAGGCATTTTATGAAGAAGTTTTTTGTTTAAGACATGAATGGATTCCTATGTCATTGTAAATATCAATTTTCCTTTTGTTTATGCTTTTAATAAGTGACTCCACAACCTAGTAGTAAGGCGACTGAAGCTGCAAGTTCTTGGTAGCTCATAGGGAGCATACCACCCCCTATGGAGCCTAATGTTAGCACACATAATTGATCAAGGGGGGTGTTTTCCCTAGGAAGTGGCATTCTAGTGAAGAAAAAATGAAAGAAGAGGGCTCAAAAAATCCATCAAATGTTTTTATCCTAATTCAGGTGATGATATGACATTTTGGCGCCCACATAGTCCCAATCATCTCATCATCTCCCTATCATCAACGTCCACGTATGCCTGCCAAGTCCTCTCAATGCAGATAGTTCATGAAAGTGAGGTAGTAGTTGAGACCTCATCTCACGCCATAAATGGAAAACATGCAAAGAGTGGTCATAAAGGAAGACTGTCAATTATGGACATATTTTCCTATAAAGCACATAACTATGCCTAGCTCGCATTTGACATGAGGAGGCCTGCACAATCTAACAGAGCAAGCGCTGACTGAAAACGTTAATGCGGTGGTCCAATCACACTCCTAGTGGTTGTAATAGTTCTGAGTATATGTATGCATTTTTGATATTTTGTTCTGGTCGATGGTTGAGCTACGCTCCCGTATTGTAAATGTTTTATGAAGCTTTGGTTCTATTATTATGTAATGGGATTTGAGATTTCTTATTTAATATAACTCAGCCTTCTTTTCCGTCTCTTTTGCCTCTGATACTAAATGGCTCGGGCATGGTTGATCCAGTCGAGTTGTTGTAACTGTATTGTGATGTATGTTTGATTTCAGTCTGGTTATAACTTCATTCAGTTTCCTAAAACTCTAAATCAAAGAGGATGTTGTTTTCTGAGTTTTTTCTTCTTGGGTTGTTGGAAGACCGGATGTCCATAGAAAAACTTTATGTTCTCCTTACCATTCTTCCTCCTACTCACCTATACTACACCTTACTGACTGAAGTTGAATCAATACCTCATTTTATACCAGTGCAGTTTCTGAGTTAAAGCAATATCATCTTGAGTCTGCGCCCATTTGACCCCCCTCAAATTTATTCATTGTAACATACAAACTGATGGGTACTGGACTTACCTCCCCTGCAATCAAGAGGTGACTTCTAGTGCTAAAAATTTTCAAAATAATAAGGTTAATCCTTCACCTAAATGAACAAAAACTAGAAATTTTCTATGCTAAACCCCCCCCTTTATTACCAACTCCATTAAAGCACCCTTAATGATCGCTCCTCCACCTTGCATGTAGAAGTTGGAGGGAGGTATGAAGGGGTAGTTTCTGGTATGCCCATCCTATCACCCATGAATATTTGTGCCACTGATCCATTGATATTGAAGGCATGCAAATTATAATGTTTGGAAGGCTTGTATTCATGGGAGGCATGATTTAAAAGGGACACCCCAATTTAGACTCAACAATCCTCCATTTAACAAAGCCCCTTTATTTTCCATTGTATACACTAGGTTGTTGAATATTATCAACACCTAATAAAATTCTCTAAATCAAACAGTTCTCACCACCCCTTGAAATCTTTTAGTCAATCTAGAGAGGATTGCATTATGAGATAAAGCCCAATTTCACATCTGTCGGATTATGATTGACGAATCTCCAACTACAATTAGGAATTTAATTCATTTTGATTTTATCATGGTTGATCACTTGAAAAAATATGATGCTTCCACTTGATTGTTGGTGGACTTCCCCAAGTCTCGAGAAAAACTTAGTTCAAGATTTCCTTCGAGGAAAAATATTCCCCTGCCACCCACCCACCACCACACTTTCCACCCCTTAAAATTTGAAAGACACGGGAAGTGAGATTTGATTCACTTATGTAATCCAAAAATATCTTTTAATGATAATGGTTGAGTTTTTAAAGCATGAGTTATTTACCATTTAGGAACTTAATTAAAGAGGAAACATAAAAACCATTAAGAAATACACATATCTGGAAATAAGAATGATGGAACAACAAACCACAACAACAAAAGTTGATAACGAAGTTCAACAATATCAACTATGTCTCCGGGACTTTGTCTCAGTGGGTGAGGCTTTCTTATTTATGTTTGAAGCTTCACATGTACATCATAAAAGTGCCAATGGATTACAAAAATGAGCTAGCTATGTTCTGCTATATCTCAAGAACCCATCAAAACTGACGGCACTGAAAACGGATGAACGAAGCTCCCATAAATGGCCTGCAAAGGTGCTCTCCTCAATGTCTTCCCTGCATAAAAATGGCTTTGCCTCAAAAATTCATCAAAATTTTCCTGATCTAAACCTCTTTCCAAGGCTTCAATAACCTCTAGTTTATATTGTCTTGAAATTGGCAACAAATTCCCAACTTCCCCCCAAGATATGGCCTCAAAAAGGGCCCAAGATCCTCCAAAAATGGATTAAATCTCCCAAATATGGTTAAACAATCCATTAAAAATATATTACAAGGTAGAAAACCCACTTTTGAAAAAATATAGGGTGCAACCCCCTTTTGGACTAGTCAATGCCTCTATAATCACCTCGTCAGAGGGCAAGACCAAGTCTAATGAATTGGTAGTGGCGAGCGAACCTTGAGCCCAAGTACGCTTGAAAACTCGATCTAACTCCTGTGCAGGAGTCGAATTGGGGTTGGCAGAATCTTGTTGGACTATACAGTACACAAACTCTGTAGTGGACAAAGGCATGGCCATGCCATGATGCCCTGTCCCTTCCATCATGGTTGATGGGGAAGGAAGAGTCCATGGATCATTAAAGTAAGTTGTACAGAATGACGACACATGAAATATTTCATCCTTAGGCTGGTCGGGGACAACTGATATGAACTTGACATCACCGAATGGAGGTGGGTAATCTAAAGTACCCATCAAAGGTAGGCATAAACCAATCCCTATATTGATTTTTCCGAGATGTGGATTATCAATCATCAGGACCGTGGATGACCCCGATGAAGGGTCAGGACGAGAGAAAGACAATTGATCAATGGAAATGATCTGACCCTCATGTGGAAACAAAAATACCCGAAAAATGTGGTGACCACTGCATGCATAGCATAGGTATAACTCCTTCCTAGAAATATATTGTATTTGAGAGGCACATCGACCACTTCAACTTCGATGTACATGGTCTTTCCTCCTAGCTACACAACGAAAGAAGGAATGATTCCATGTGGTTTGAATGAACGACCATCGAAAGTGGTAATAAGAGTAGGTGACATAGACAAAATGGGTTGGCCAATGGCCTTCCAACATGCCAACGACATCACACATGTCAAGGTGCCCTCATCAATCACCATGCAGAAAATGTTATGAGTAAAATATTTCGTGGTGTAAGCCACTACTATATGAAACACGATGTGGTATGGGAGACGAGGTTTCAAGTCGATCGTATCAAGCATGATAATTCCTAGATTACAAGTCTCATCAGATCCTAAGGCAGCTAACAAAGCCTTTCTCTACGAAGGGAAGCTCTAGAGGACCTCCAAAGAAGACATTGCGCAAGGGGTTTGTGACAAATCCTCCAGCATGGAGTAGTTCTAGGCATCCCTCGCATTTGGATTGTGGGAATATTTATTGAATGCCCCTTTCGATATGTGTGAGATTGTTTCTCCCAATGTCTTCTTGATATGGAGAGGAATGAATGGGTTTTCAGCTTCCTTACCCTTCTCAAAAGTGTTTGTCATTTCGTAATCGTGTGTCCTAGTCGCTATATGTGCATCACCTTTCAACATATAAACATTTGAGGTTGAGGAATTACTAGATGACGAAGGGGGTCCCTGACTGCCCCCATCCACATTCCCAGAGGCTTGAGTTAAATTTTTCCCATGTGCAAATGGGTTCATTAACACAACAGGCTATTGTTGCGCCAATAAATTTTGGGCCTTTGTGAGGCGAGGGCACAGGTGAGTCGGATGGTCTTCCATGCAAAAGTTACATAGATACTTGGACTTTATTTTCTTTGTATTTCCCCCACCAACATTATTGGTGGATTTCTTATCCCCCTTACTCTTCTTTCGTTGTTTCTTCTTTCTGTTAGCCTATTGGTTGGCTCTTAGGTTTGTTGATTGCACACTGTGTACATTCGACGTTTGAGTAGTGGGAGCAGTCAAACTAGTGGTTTGGTTGGTTGTTGTATGTTGTATCGACAATTGTTGTAATTGATTCAACAAATGATCAACGGGCTTCACTTGTTCTAAACCAACGATACCATTGGCATGTGGTACATACTTCTTTATGGTCCTGTCAAGGATAGACTGTGGTTCATCTGGAAAAACTTCATAAAGTAAACCAGACTGAGAGTATATTAGTTCAAGTTGTTGAGCTCTCAATATCGCCTCTTCCTCAGAAAACACTCCTGACATTGTTGTCGAGCTGGATATATAACATATGAATCAACATTTAATTGTCAACCCGGGAAGGTAGACTTCGAGGAACCAGCACAGGAAATGCAGGGTTAAAGAGGGGGTTTAAAGGATGCCAAACTAATCTCTGAACTACTAAAATAAACTTGCTGGAAGAAGCTATTGTACTCTACTTTGTTCTGCACTACTCTGTACTACTCTGTACTAACTTCATAAAACTGTTATGTATATGCATGTAAAAGGTCTATTGCACACTGATGACTGAAAACAATTAAGTTTATGCTAATTATTACTCCACACAACTCAGCAACCTTCTATTTTATAATGATACTCTCTATTGCAATCCAATGAAATGCTACTTCTGTTCTATTAAACAATGAGAAAACAACAATGTAGATTGGAATCGAATCTTTGCTGAAAGATGATGTTCAAATCTAGAGATGGAGTCTACTGTAAATGCAATATACACAGCTTTGTTTCCATTGAAGGGGGCCCTGCCTTCTTTGTCAATAGACTGTTCTCTAAATCAATGCATACTGGAAAATAAATAACTCACAGTAAACTTGCAAATAACAGAAGTCGAATTAATGGAACTCTTAACTACTTTATTGAAAATAAGAACAATACAAATGCTTGGAGATTCGATCTCTGTTCTATTCTCCTATCTAGTCTATGCTTCGTCTATCCTTCCTCCCCCCTTTCTCGAGCATAGAAGCTCTGTATATAACGTTTCAGATCCTCCACAATGCATGGCTTTGCGCCCTGGATAAACAAGTAGTTACAAAATGGTTTTAAGAATATCACCGGAGAATGAGACATGTTTTACATACCCAATCGATTTAAGATTGCCTTTACCCGTGTCTCTTGATAAGCATGATTACATGTGAAACCGAATGATTATGCGCCCCTTAAGATAGGCGATACCATTAAGTTTGCAACCGACTCTTGAATGCCCTAATCTCATGACACAAAGGCAATACATTTAGTAAAAGAAACACGCGTGGCAATAATTCTGGACCTTTTACACTGATGAAATTGGCTTGGCACTCATTAGCAATAGCTTTTGCAAGAAAATTCTTTCCACAACCTGGTGGCTTGTAAAAGAGCACACTCGACAACAATTCCACGCAGGGAAGATGGGTTACTAGAGGTTAACGCAGTCTGGAAATGCTCATTGGTAACAAACATAGAATTGAGGATTTCAGCATCGATAGTCTCTAAGTAAATAACATCCATTTTTCCTGATGCACTGTAACACAGCCTCAGTGCACAGAGCTGCGAGATCAACTCCAACATATCCATGCGTATCCTTCTGTCTTCATAACTACTGGAAAAATACAAATCCTTTAAAACAATCATCTTCTCAAGAGCACACAATGAATACAAATAGAGTATGCACGAAGACACTCAGAATATAATCACTGCATTTCTCCCCGATTCAAGATTTCCTAGTTACTGTACTTTTCGTTTCCATAATAAAATCATTTTGCCCCTGTTACTTGAATACTRTACTTGCAATTCATTCAACATCTTTAGAAATACTCATATTCTTTGTATGGATACGAAGGATTTCCAATCGTCCCACTTCATTGGGAACTTCAATATCAATTTCCYTATCAAACCTTCCAAACCTTCTAAGAGCTGGGTAGATTTAGCAGCTTCGTTGATATCTTCACTGGCCTTCTAAGAGCTGGGTAAATTTAGCAKCTTCGTTGMTATCTTCACTGGGTGYGAGMTGGTACCTGGYAYTGGTAAGTTMTGTTTAKTATCAACATTATGTTAAAGAGACAAATATCCCACGAATGGCGCTCAGCATTTAAACTCTTGATGGCCACGTCCAGAACCYAKGAAAACAAATAKCTTAACCAATGCACAAATTGGTATGCACAATATGTCATTTCAGTGACATTCTATTTGTCCATTCAGGCTCATCACGACAAGTATATGAACTTGATCGAATGATCCTTCATCATTATCTTGATTTCTATAAACTGCCATTCCATTGTTACAATGAGTGATACCATTAATAATATTTGGAACACCTCTGTTTAGTAGCTTGTACACACGGCTGGAAGTGCCTGATGTTTGAAGGTAGTAGTGATAGAAAAATGGATGCATTTTCTTGTAGTAGTGTTTGCAATGATATCAAAAGAATGCCACAGCATATGAGTAAGTTTTTGCAAGAATCCATAAGAAGAAGACTTCATAAGTATAAAAATCTTAGCAACCCAATCATGAAAGAAGCCAAGAATCTGTAATAAAATGTATCAAATCCAGAGCCCAACATTCCCCCATGCCTAGATTTTTGCATGTCCTCATGCAAACGTATTGTCCTCTTAACACTAGCACAGTAATAGAATGATAACAGTCCTGAGAACTCTCCATTTGATTGATGTGAAAGTGCTTGTAAAGATCCCCTGCACTCTTAGCATGTTCTTTCAACTCATTCATCCATCACTTAGATAAAAAATCTTCAATCACTTTTTATTTCAGTTGATGCTTTTTTATTGCAGCAAACATATAAACTATTCAAAGATGTTGATATTTATTCACTATCCTACCTACCTACCTACTTAAATAAAAAGAGACATTTCTTTAAGTATAGGCAAATAACCAATGTAGCCACCGTCTTAGTAGAATCAATAATGAATTCATGCCCTTTGATAGAAGATATAGATGTATAATTACCAAGGCATGCTAAGAAAGCAACCCTGGTTGCTTGATTTCCAAGAATTGCTGAAGAAGAAGAGCATCTGAAGGCTGTAGAATAGATTGAAACCAATGTTCAATATGATTATGCATACCATGTTCTTTTGCTGTTGGAGTTTCTAATTGCTCATTGTTCTCTGTAGGCTGGCAAAGGTGTTCACACAGAACCATTGAATCAACTGTTTCCTCCTCCATCTCTTGAGCTGCAGAGATCTCTTCAAGTTCCTGCAAGATGCACGAAAGTTCCTACAACAATCTCTTATTCCGTTCATTCAATCTTGAATCCATTAGTCAATTTTTGTGATTTTTTTTCTTTTGTTGTAGGTGGTTTGCTAAAACTTTGAAAGTCACATCAACTGATAATAATTCTGAAACCCACACTAGCTTGAAATAAAACGAAATGCACTCTTGCTGAATGGAAATTTGCTTCTACTGAATCAAATGCACACCCTCTTATACTGATGAACTCAACTGCTGAATCAAATCTAATACTGTTGAAATCAAGACTTTACTGCTATTAAATAAAATCTACTAAAATGAAAACTTGTTGAATGTAATCTAATACTGTTGAAATGAACCACTTGCACACCAATGAATTTGAAAGCACTCTTTACCCACTCTCCAATCCTTTTTAGTACCTCCCCGGCAACGACGCCAAAATGTCAAACTGGATATATAACATATGAATCAACATTTAATTGTCAACCCGGGAAGGTAGACTTAGAGGAACTAGCACAGGAAATGAAGGGTTAAAGAGGGGGTTTAAAGGATGCCAAACTAATCTCTGAACTGCTAAAAGAAACTTGTTGGAAGAAGATACTGTACTCTACTTTGTTCTGCACTACTCTATACTACTCTGTACTAACTTCATAAAATTGTTCTGTATATGCATGTAAAAGGTCTATTGCACACTGATGACTGAAAACAATTAAGTTTTTGCTACTTATTACTCCACACAACTCAGCAACCTTCTATTTTATAATGAAACTCTCTATTGCAATCCAATGAAATGCTACTTCTGTTCTATTAAACCAATGAGAAAACGACAATGTAGATTGGAATCGAATCTTTGCTGAAAGATGATGTTCAAATCTGGAGATGGAGTCTACTGTAAATGCAATATACACAACTTTGTTTCCATTGAAGGGGGCCTTGCCTTCTTTGTCAACAGATTGTTCTCTAAATCAACGCATACTGGAAAATAAATAACTCACAGTAAACTTGCAAATAACATAAGTCGAATTAATGGAACTCTTAACTACTTTATTGAAAATAAGAACAATACAAATGCTTGGAGATTCGATCTCTGTTCTATTCTCCTATCTAGTCTATGCTCCATCTATCCTTCCTCTCCCCTTTCTCAAGCATAGCAGCTCTGTATATAACGTTTCAGATCCCCCACAATGCATGGCTTTGCACCCTGGATAAACAAGTAGTTACAAAACGGTTTTAAGAGTATCACCGGAGAATGAGACAAGTTTTACATACCCAATCGATTTAAGATTGCTTTTACCCGTATCTCTTGATAAGCATGATTACATGTGCAACCGAATGCTTATGCGCCCCTTAAGATAGGCGATACCATTAAGTTTACAACCGACTCTTGAATGCCCTAATCTCATGACACGAAGGCAATACATTTAGTAAAAGAAACACGTGTGGCAATAATTATGGACCTTTTACGCTGATGAAATTGGCCTGGCACTCATTATAGCAATAGATTTTGCAAGCAAAGTCTTTCCACAACCTGGTGGCTTGTAAAAGAGCACACTCGACAACAATTCCACGCAGGGAAGATGGGTTACTGGAGGTTAACGCAGTCTGGAAATGCTCATTGGTAACAAACATAGAATTGAGGATTTCAGCATCGATAGTCTCTAAGTAAATAACATCCATTTTTCCTGATGCACTGTAACACAACCTCAGTGCACAGAGCTATGAGATCAGCTCCAACATATCCATGCGTATCCTTCTGTCTTCATAACTACTGGAAAAATACAAATCCTTTAAAACAGTCATCTTCTCAAGAGCACACAATGAATACAAATAGAGTATGCACGAAGACACTCAGAATATAATCACTGCATTTCTCCCCGATTCAAGATTTCCYAGTTWYTGTACTTTTCGTTTCCATAATAAAATCATTTTGCCCCTGTTACTTGAATACTGTACTTGCAATTCATTCAACATCTTTAGAAATACTCATATTCTTTGTATGGATACGAAGGATTTCCAATCGTCCCACTTCATTGGGAACTTCAATATCAATTTCCCTATCAAACCTTCCAAGCCTTCTAAGAGCTAGGTAAATTTAGCAGCTTCGTTTCTATCTTCACTGGGTGTGAGCTGGTACCTGGTACTGGTAAGTTCTGTTTAGTATCAACATTATGTTAAAGAGACAAATATCCATGTCCAGAACCCAGGAAAACAAATAGCTTAGCCAATGCACAAATTGGTATGCACAATATGTCATTTCAATGACATTCTATTTGTCCATTCAGGCTCATCACGACAAGTATATGAACTTGATCGAATGATCCTTCATCATTATCTTGATTTCTATAAACTGCCATTCCATTGTTACAATGAGTGATACCATTAATAAGATTTGGAACACCTCTATTTAGTAGCTTGTACACACGGCTGGAAGTGCCTGATGTTTGAAGGTAGTAGTGATACAAAAATGGATGCATTTTCTTGTAGTAGTGTTTGCAATGATATCAAAAGAATGCCATAGCATATGAGTAAGGTTTTGCAAGAATCCATAAGAAGAAGACTTCATAAGTATAAAAATCTTAGCAACCCAATCATGAAAGAAGCCAAGAATCTATAATAAAATGTATCAAATCCAGAGCCCAACAATTGCAATGTCCTTGGATAACTGAGATACCAAAGACTTAATGAACCACTCCAACAGGAAAGCCGGTGGGACTGATACTTTTATCAAACTCTTCCGATGCTTCCATTCCTGGATGTGATCCGAGATATGATCAACCTTTGTTTGCTCAAAGTTGGCCAACAATTCCGTGTTGGAATCATATCTCACAGGTAATTGAAAATGGTTTAGAAAAACCATTGCCAATTCTCCAAAAGTAGAGTATCTTGAGCAGTCGAGCTCGATGTACCATTTCATGGCACTCCCAATAAGAGTGCATTGAAACAGACACAACTAGACGGAGTCGTCTCTCAACAAGTTGGACGATCACCATAGGTGAAAGGTGGTCACATGATCGCTTGGATCTTCACTAGGATTACCTTCAAACTTTGGAATGTCCGAAGGAAACTTGGTCGACATAGGAGGCCAATGCAGATTGTGACAGATTGGGTCATTCAACAATCTTCACATGTCTGGCAAATGTAACATTTCCAGAAAAGGTAGCTTGGGTTGTCGAGTATGTATAGGAGGAAAGGAGTCTGGAATTTTGCTAGCACCAGGTTGCCAGGAAAATTTAGGCTGCTGACCACTGCTCTGGTAAAAACCATGGTCGTGGCCAGCACATGGATATTGAGCTTGTTGTGACGTCATCAGCTAACTCCCATAATTGGATGTTGAGGGATGGGAAGGGATTGCTCCCGACATTGCGTTCCAAAGGTTCTGAAAAGGGTTGCCCCCTTCTGATCCGATGGGAATAGGTACTGAGCCTTTCTCGGGGTTCCAATGGCCATGGAATGGGATGCCCCCGGTCAACATCTCTGATGAGGGGATTGATCCCTGCCACGGATTCCAGGTTCCTTGAGAAGTGTTTGCCCCCTTTGTAGGAATAGTACCTTGCACAGGATTTTGTGATCCAAAACCAAGGTTTCCCCCAGCCGAGATGGCAGCTGACGAGAATGCATTGTTATCAAATGCACTGAACAAAGAGAATGACAAAGAACCCACTGATGTGGTGTTGGAAGAAAGTCCTTGACTACTTGCTCCGAACAAGTTGTAGTTCATGTTCGACTAGGCAGGTTGCTGAGGAGCACTGCCTAGCGAGGGGGATGATGGAGGTATTGACCCCCACGGTAAGGGAAAGTGTTATAGGGGCTAAGGTGCATCCCAGGGACCCTTGCACATGAGTGTTAGAGCTCCCTACCCCTAGACCTAGGGTCTGTAGGGTGGAGTAGGACAGGAAAATTTTTGTATCAAAGTCAGGCATCCCATATGAAAATGGAGGGCCTATCGCACTCTGGGTGAATGGAGCAGTGATCATCGCCATGGATGGAATCAAACCACTTCCCGAAGTAGAGGCGGTTAAGACCATGGTGGTCCAAACTGATGAAGGTGGGTTAGGAGGTGGAACACCCCCTGTAGTGACAACCGTAGAGGGAGTGTGAGGACTCCCTGACGAAGTAGCAACCTTTGCTTCCATCATTGCTTGTAAAACTATCTAGCACTCGTGATGATTTATCCTTGGGGGGACAAATTGTATCAAAACTGGTGCCGACAAGTTAGTGATCGAAGGGTTATAATGTCCGAGATCTTCTGCTCCAAGGTCAGAAATGGTAGGCTCCTTCGGATGAAAGAGTTGTTCTCTTGGAGATGGATTAGGTATAGTTTCCTGCGGCTCGATCACCTCAAATGATATTACACTTTGTGAGAATATCAACGACACACTAGGGATTTTACTAACGTTGAAAACCAACACACACTAGAAAGAGTTCCTATGAGATAAAGCAATCAAACAAATAGCTAGTTGGAAGAATAGTTACACCAGCCAACACTAGAGCAACTTACCAGTGCAAGTGAAACTCAAATACAGAAGCACTCTCCGGGTATACTCTACAAAGCATGGTCTGATGTCTTTCCTAGGTACTACAGTATACCCCACCTGTGTAAGTCACTAAAATAAAGGCAACTAGGTTGTCAACATGTGAACAGTCACTAGGAGGGTACAATTGACAGTCGGGTGGACTGCAATGAGCAGGGTATCAAGCCTGAAACCTATCGAGGGTATCGAAAGCAAGTGTTTTGGAAGACGAATGAGGACCTCGAACAAATTCGAAACCCATGAAGCTCCATTGAAAATGTGATCAACAAAATCCCAAGATAAATCCTCTATATGCATTCCCCACTACGTTTGGTCTAGATTTGGAGGGGTTATCTCCACTACCTTTCCGCACATGACCTCGTGTTTAGCCCCTGTGTTAGAGGGGGGTTCCAGATAACTTCCAAGTTTATTGGACTTTTTACACTCCCTAGCAAAGACTCGTATGTTTGTTTTATACCCTTTAAGAGTTTCCTCTCCAACCAAAATCAAGGCTCTGGCCTAGACTAGTTGATGGACCCTACAAACATAAAGTCTAATAAATTTTAATTAAGCGTTAATTTTAAGTGGTTTGTATTAAATTCAAGGAAATAGAGATGAAATTAGTGGTGTATTTTAAGAGATGAAAGATAAGAGCATTAAATGAAACTGAAAGCAAGCTACTTCTTTTTTACAAATAAAGATTTGCAAATTTACGCTCTTTAACCAACTTTTTGTAACTACTTTTTCTAATATCTTTTAAAAGAAAAAAAACCTAAAACAATATTTTGCTTGACTACGAGCTAATTAAGTGTTCTAAGCATTCAGTAAAGAACTTAAGAAAGAACTCTTTCTCTTGATAAGAAAAGACAACTAACCTAACTACTTACCAAACAAAGAAATAAAAATCTTTTTTTTTTTTATGCTTCAAAATAAGAAACTTGAAATAACTTGTTTTTCTTTTCTTCTAAAGTAAGTGAAAGGGAAAAAGTGAAGACAAGACAAGACCAAAAACTAACTTCAAATCTACTACAGATCGCAGGGAGTCACTGATAATACTAAACTGACTGATCAGAAAAGACTCACAAACTCATCTCAAACCCTTACTAAGAAAACATAATAAATCTTGATAAAGAAATAAGCTAACTGACATCAAACCCAGGCTAAAGACTGCAACAACAAAGACCAAGCCTATATCAATAAAACCCCTGAAAAGTATGACTTCAATCAGGGAAGAGGTTGACTTCCTCTTCTTGAAGAAAAACTTTCTTAACACAGACACATCTTCCTGGACCCCATCTTGGCTTTGGGATCCATTTTAGATCACACCTCCCCACTAAAGACCTTTTGGTCCTCCAAAAGGTTACAAAATTGACCTTACTAGTTACATACTCACAAGGATAAAAATAAAACACTATGTTGTACAAAATGATGTTATAACATGTCATCATTACAACATGTGTGATTACATTAATGGAAGCAAAATAAAATGAAGATGTGACATCCACTTCTGACAAAACCAAGTGAATGGTTTCTTCCCTTCATGTTGTTCTTCTTGGTTCACTGGTAATGCCTCTTACTTTGCGATTACATGCGCAATCTTTTTGTCCTTATTTGGACGAAGCTCTAGATTAAGCTTCCAACATTTAGCCTTTTGATGTCCACCCTTTTTGCAATAAGTGCAGTGGTTTTTTGACATCCAAACTTGTTTTCCCTTCTCTTTCTTTCATTGTGGAGTTGAGTCTTTATGCCATGTATCCTTCCTGGTCAACATAAATTTCCTGTACAAAGATTGTCTCTTCCAACACTTGGCCACAAAATGTGTGGGTGAATGAAAAAATGTACAAGGATACATATTCCACAAGTTTTCGATTACATGATTATGCTTTTTATAATCAAAAAGAGATTTGGAAAAACCATGACCATTATACCTATCTTGCTTATCTTCACTTTTCTTTGGAGATGATTTGCATTCACTATCACCATCATTGAGTGATACACCATCACCTTTCACGAATTGTTCCCATAATGACTTAAGCTCGTCATTTGAAGCATCACTTGCTTCCAATGTTTTGGAGCATTCTCCAATCTCCTCTTCACCATATCCCAATCCTAAATAACGAGGTCTTTCCACAACCTCTATGGGATTAACGATACCTTGGCCCTTATTTCCAAGGCCCTTTCCTTCATAACCCATCTTGGTTAGCAATTTAAAACCTATACCTTTTGTATATTTTTCAAATGCACCAAAAGAACCATCTTGATAGGAACAATGTGAAATTGATGAATGAATTCCACTTTATACCTCAGAGATGTTTTCTAAATTCAGCATAGAAGGAAATTCCTTCAATTCTTCTTCGTTTTTTTCATTCTTTGAATATTTCCATTGAACCGATCTCGTTCGTTCCAAGTAATCTTCATACAACACTTTCACCATCTATACCATGGCAAAGAGAGTAGTTCGCATATCCTTATCATCTTGAGAAAGTCCCTCTTTAGATGCCATTTTCTCAACTGAGATGAGATTTTCCCTGGTAAACATGCAAACTCAAAAACCAACCGTCAACTAGCTCTGATACCACTTGATCTAGAAATATCTTTTAACGACAATGGTTGAGTTTTTAAAGCATGAGCTCTTTACCGTTTAGGAATTTAATGAAAGAGGAAGAATTAAAGAAGAAACATAACAACCATTAAGAAATATATATATATGGAAATAAGCATGATGAAACAATAAACCATAACAACAAAAGTTGATAATGGAGTTTGGAAATCTCGCCTACGTCTCTAGGACTTTGTCTCAGTGGGTGAGGCTTTCTTATTTATGTTCAAAGATTCACATGTACATCATAAAAGTGCCAATGTATTACAAAAATGAGCTAGTTGTGTTCTTCTAGATCTCAAGAACCCATCAAAACTGACGACATTGAAAACGGATGAATGAAGCTCCCATAAATGGCCCACAAAGGTGCTCTCCTCAATGGATTCCCTGCATAAAAACGGCTTTGCCTAAAAATTCATCAACATTTTCCTAATCTGAACCTCTTTCCAAGGCTTCAATAACCTATGGTTTATATAGGCTTGAAGTTGGAAACAAATTCCCAACTTCCCCCTAAGATATGGCCTTAGAAAGGGCCCAAGATCCTCAAAAAATGGATTAAATCTCCCAAATCTGGTTAAAAAAATCCATTAAAAACATATTATAAGGTAGAAAATCCACTTTTGAAAAAATACAGGGCGCAACCCCCTTCACTTGGGCTCCTGGTCATATGGTGCCCTCCATGTGGCCCTGATCTGGGCAAGTGTGCTAGACCATGGTCTTTAGCCCTCATACCTCGACACCTTGGTCGTATGTGTGGCCATGTGCCCACACCTTATCCTCCACGTGCCAAAACTATTTTAGCCCCTGGTTCTGAATGCCTAGTCATGCACCCTGGTCGGTAGGCTAGCCTGTCCGACCGAGTGCTATCCAAAACCGCGCTAACCATATAATGAAGGGTCTGGGTCATATGTATATGCCCGTAATTGGGGCTAGGCTCCAACATATCTGTGCCAATACAATAAGGGTCTGGTCCAAAGGTATGGGTCGTATTCAAAATTTGTGTCGGGAGCTAGGGCTAGACCCCATCCCTTTTCTCCGTTGAATATACCACATAGCAATTTTAAATATTTAATTTAAAATATATGATATAAGCACCAATATGGGTGAGCTGGTAGCCCGACCCCTTCCAAGTCCCTCCCCCCCTGCCCGGAGGTCACAGGTTTGACTCTGGTGGAGTCAATAAACTTTTTCCATATACAACTAACCAATGATGGGGTGCCACATGGCAGCCCATGGCTGTGCCACATGGCACCATGTTGTTATCCAACTAGTACACCATGTGTCAACCAAACATTCAACCACCTATCAACAATATCTTCCCAGTCAACACCTATCCACGTTAGTGCCACGTGTCGTATGGACCTTGCCACATTAGTCTGTGCCATGTGTCACCTTTGCAGTGGTGCCACGTGTCACAATATGATTCATCCCCCTGCCTCCATCAACTGCCCAGTCAACGTGAATGCATCACTA
Organism: Picea engelmannii; assembly: GCA_009831015.1. Lineage (NCBI taxonomy): Eukaryota > Viridiplantae > Streptophyta > Pinopsida > Pinales > Pinaceae > Picea > Picea engelmannii. The sequence goes on along the minus strand of ML798664.1, from coordinate 81,077 downwards.
CCACGTCACCTGTATATCCTGTACAGTCAGCTGCCACGTCAGCACTGTACAGACTGCACAGTCATCAAATTTTGTGTGTTTGGCCAAATGAATAGATCACAATATCTTTCACATATGACGTCTGTTTGATCCCGTTCAATTTTCATTGGGTTCGTATCGATAAGGTCTACGCGCATGTCCCTTTTGCAGAGATTCTGAGCACTTTGATGTTTAGGCCTTCCTAGACCCCATCTTGGCTCCGGGATCCATTTTGGATCATTATGTGTGTATGAGTCAAGAGATTATTTTAATATAATCTCTTTGGGTACAATCACATGTTCGACCACTACCTCAAGGTGAACCCGTGGCTCTAGGAAAATATCTCACAATAATTGCACCTTGTCTACTGCATAAAAACTCCTTGCTCCTCACCAACGGATCCAACCTTTTCAGGTAAAGTTTATTCTACTTTGAAAACATATGTATTTACATACTCACATCATACTCCTACTCTCTTGTACATATATGTGATAAAGGTGAACGGTGGGAGACAAATAAGTACATATGTACACTAGCATGTAATGAAGGTGAGTGGTGAGAAACACACATACATCCATGATATTATTTTATTTTTATATTCAATATTTCAAATGGATAAATTAGATTATACATCATCTTGTTTGCATATCACTTTCAAAGAAAAAGTCTTTACATCTTCAACACTAAAAAAATCCATATGGTTTCTTATATCTACTTATTGCATTCTTATAAAGGATTTTTTTGCCCCTACTTGTGTTTACAACACAAAAAATTACATTAAAAAATATATTATCATCCTTAAAGCCAGGAAAAACATAAACTTATATATTTGTCAACTTACCCATGTTGGAGATGTGTTCTATTCTTTTCATGTAAATTGTGCATTTATGCATGAAGCATTAGCTATAGCATGTGCACTATGCACTCATCCATTTTTGTTTTTGTGCTTTTTCAACCTTTTTTAATTTAATCCTAGTTAATGACGGATTAGGGTTTTGGATGTCGCATAATACCTAAATGTTTCATTGTGAATGATTAAGTTAATACACTAAAGAAGTTAGGTTGGTTTTCCTAGTCAAGGATTTCCAGGGTAAATCTTTGTGTACTATGTGTGTGTCGTTGTTTCTCTTCCTATTTTTCTTAAGAATCTATATGCATTGCTTCACTTGCAATGGTTTAAAAATTAAAAACTACTTCACTACAAAATTATCTTGCATAGGGATACTACACCAATAGATTGTCAACTATTTCATTCATTGCTTTTACAGTTAATGCACCTTCTTGGTCCTTACTAGGTTCTCTTTTGATAATCATCCCATGTAAGAATTTTGTTTGACATTGCCTATCATTTACCTAGTCACCTAATTATGTTGTAACTCACATTCTTACATGGAAATAATAGGAAATTATATATATATAGCAACATAATTAACATTGCCCATGACAATTCATCAAACATTCATGCATTCATTTAGTGTTTTGAAAATATAATTCATCATTTATGCTCATACATTGATTGATAACAATTTATGCATGGTAATTACACTATAACTTGCACACATAGTCATTTCCCATACAAAATAATTATGTTACATCCATATTCTCAGTGATTTGAGGATACCCACAAAGTCCATTACATTTATTTCACATAGATGGGTATTAACATACATAACATAGGCACAATTAAGCCTTTTGTATTACCAATAATGGTTGCAATTGCCATTTAAATTTTCATATAAACCTTTTCCAAATAGTCCATATTGTACTCTTGAGCCAATGCATCATTCCCACCTTTGTATGTTCAACAAATAAACACATATTTCTCATTTGTAGCAATAACATCAACATTGGCTATCAACATATGCCAATACATGACAATTTACTTGTTGATAGAAGAGTGCGCTTAGGAAAATAAATCCATGGTGTTTTACCTCCCATACATAGGCACTAGCTTGAGTAGGTTCCACCACCATTCCAGGAAATGAAATAACAAGGAAAATTTTACTTTCTATGGCTATGGTTTTCCACACTTATCCCAATTCCTGATTATTACAACTAGGGAAATTACCTTTCAGCCCATATTTATAACAACAATCCCACTTACCAACCTCTCTTTCACCCTCAACGTTTCACAACATAAGGAATGAGATACCTTTCACTACTATACATCCCTCAAACTATCCGACTTCCCTATAATGATCCAACACAAGCTGTCCATGAAATATCTAATGCTAGGAACCAAGAAATATTAATTGTAGTAATTACACATATTCTCAGTTAGGGTTTCCTCATACATACATGGAAACAACATATTTATATTAGCAACATGCATAATCTAGCACCAAGTTATATACCAACATCTCCCCAACCATTTTTCAACCATCATAGAATGAATGAAAATAATTATTTTTCTCATAGGTTAGAGATTCCTTAGTAAGGACTGCATGAACCATATGTGCCAACACATAAAGATTGGAATAATAAGCATACGACAGATATGACAAGGGAACATAAAACATTGGATAAAGAGACTTAGGATTCCAATAAAATATTATATTTTATGACTCTCCCTACTCCCCCTCTTATTAGTTCATTTTCCCCATGGTGCTCCTAAGGTGTTATGACCCCCAAGTGCACCTCTTTATTAAACATAAGTATACAAATATTGTGATTCATCTCTCTATATATCAACCAACTTTTGAAATAATCATTACATCAAATAGATTTAAATTAATATAATAAGTTCCTCATATATTTAGCTTCCCATTATAGGTAATAATCTAGAGTGAACCTATTGGTCACTTCACTTGAGCATCTGTTATGCAAGGACACATCCATATATTCCTCAAGGATAAATAATTATCGTTGATTATTAATTGAAATGTTCTTGAGATACAATGGACATGCATATAAATACGTATAGGGGGTGATAAGTCATGTCCTTGGAAAAAGGTATGACTTATCATTATAACATATTAACGACTACATTACATAATAATTGTCTTATGACCATTATTACATTATATTTATTTATTACATTATGGTAATAGATCTAATATACCTTAGGTATATTACAAGTGTCCCCCCCTTAGAAATGATTTGTCCTCAAAGCATGGGTTAGGAAACCTTCTTCCGGTATAATGAACCGCCTTCTTATAACTTTTTCTCATTTGATAAGGTTGAGAACATAAGGTGACATGATGTTCAAAGCCTTGAACAATATTGTCACATGGAAAAAAGATCAATCCATCCAAGGTGGAATCTTTTGGATCTTTGTGATGATAATATTTTGGATTTGATACGTAAGTACACGGTTGAATTTGGTTAGGTACCTTGGGATATTGGTATGTTGATTCTTGCACACTAATAATTTTGTGAATTGAGTGTCGATATGGTACCCTGATAAGTTGATTATTCTTAATATTTGGTTTAATCTTGTCATGATTTACTTATGTCATCATTTCAATATTTTATATTTTTGTATTTATTGGTGTGACAACATCCTTTGAATGACATGTGGCTTCATCAATGGTGATCAATGGTACATCAACCATCACTAAATCTGTAGATTTTAATTTATTGCTAAATATTTTCTTGAACTCAATTTTGTAAATCTCTTTCAATGATAAGACTTCATCAATAATGACACTTTGATTTTTAGTTTGATCCCTCTTTTTGAGGTTGCTTTATCAACAATTTAAACTTCTAAAAATTTGTTGATTCAATCAGATAAGTTAAGGTTTCTTTATATATAGTCTCAACTTCTAAAAAAATCCTTGATTCACTTGCATGCACAAATGTCTCCTTGTATATAGGATTTTTTTTCCAGGTTACACTATGTCAGTCAGTCCAATCGGATGAACTCTGTTACATTGAATTATTGACTAGAGGATCGTAAAATGATGAATTAAAAGGCAACACATATGAAGGGACTAGTCCTAACCTAAATGGTTGTTGTTGTAGAAATATAGCTGCTTTATGTTGCTACAGAAACAAAATTTTTGTTAGCTGCAGAAAAATAGAGTATGCAAATTAAGATGTAGGAAATAACTTATTTAAAACCTAAACACATGATGTATTTTGATTATATGAGATTAGGAGTCTACTGAATTTTTAATCACAGTATTGAAATTTGTTAGATTCGAAAGAACAATTAATTATTTAACTACTAATATATGTGTATCAGTCTAACACGTGAAATAGAACAAAAATACATTAGTTGTAGAAAATAAAAGAGATTGAATTGTAAATAACACAACGAGAAATTTTATAAACGAATCACATGACTTGAAATGTAAACAAACCACACAACTATAAATGCAAATCCCACAACATGAAATGTAAATCTTCCTCAGGGGGGCCTCCTGATTCAAAGAACGCTACTTGAAGAAACTCGTATACGACTTAGAAAATAATAAACTCAACACATCGATTCAAATTAGAGATATAGGAATCAACTTCTTTGTATTACTTGGAAATTCAATTACAATTAATCAACATTAAGAAAAAATTGTTTATCAAAGTCTAATGCTATATATGTATACAGTAAGATGAGATCAGACAAATCCACATGACTCGGATTTTTCGCAACTTATATCTAACAAATTACATATGTGATAAAGAGATTGGATATGATGGATATCATGGATGTGTAGAGACTTCTTGGGTTATCCACTTAGTTGATAAATTCATGACGAGATGCATGAATTTCTCAAATGGGATCTCATTCTTCTCGTGGACCAATCTGATGGAATTGGACTAACATACTTTTTCCACTTGTACACGCTGATTGTTGAATTTCCTAGAACACTGATCTAGAGGGTCTTCAATATAATATTATAGGTGGATGAGATGGAGGGATTGATTTGGTATCTCTCTATAGTCACGGTTTGATCCTAGTGCACACCCAACCTTATGAAATACCAAATCTACTACAAAAACAATCTTTAGTATCTGAAAGGTATAAATTTCAGTAGCTACATAATCAAAGATTCTATAACAACTGATATAATGACAACTATTAAACCAAACTTCATAAGAAGAATGAAATTATGCTTAAGGATGAACATTTTACCTCAAGTGATCTTCCAAGCACTGATCTTGTAGCTAGGTAATGATATCATGGAAAAAGGGTGGAATATGATAAATTTGTGTTTATGAAGGAAGGTTTTATGGAAGGAAGAGTGACAAAAAGAGTGAATTCGGAGAACCCAACACTCCCCCACATGGAAGGTGTTGCATGTCCTCATGCAAAAAAAATACTTTATCCCTCCAAAAATTTAAAAAATTCAAAATTATATCTTACCCCTACTCTATCACAGTTGCTCGGAGGGCTCTAACCATGATGAGGATGCACGTTCCTTTTTCTTTAATTCTTTGATTTCATTTTTCATCCTTTGGATTCAAAGTCTCTCTTGTTGAATGATCCCATACCACTTTTTTGCTTCTTTAATCAGTACTTTCCTCATTGTCAAAGGCCTCTATCTTTTTATGTATCTTGGCTACAATCTTCTTCAAAAGTCTATTTTCTTCTTTAACATGCCTTTCCAAAACTTCCATCTCCTCAATTTTATCTTCTAATTGTTTTTCCTTTCTGTTGTTCCTTTGTGAGGAGGAAGGAGGATCTAGAACATTTTCTTCCTTATCCTCATCATTTGTAAATTTTTCAACTTCCATACTAAAGGATTCATGAAAATATGTAGCTGAATCAAAGTCTATATTACCTGGTTTCACTGACAGAGCGAGAGAAAACCTAGTCCTTTGTCGTGTGTTGGTCTCTTCTGGGGTTTCTTCAACTGAAACATTTCTTGAATGATCCTTATCGGATTCTTCCAACTCATTCACTGGTGGGTCCTAAATATTGTCGCTTTCTCCCAATTTTGTTTTTAGATTCCTTGTCGCACTCCTCATTACTCGAGCAATAGTAACTTCAATCTTCCTCTTTTTACTCTACACAACACCAACCCTTGTGCCTATTTTTGGAGACTTTGAGTCTTTGTTGTCACCTTGGATCTCCCCTTTGAGATCCATCATTCTTATTTTTGATAGACCTTAGGGTTTATTTGTTGTTGAACTTAGAGTTATGACCTTTTCCTATGTTTTGTATTTTGATTTCACAGGACCAGAATCTATGACCTTCTCTTTTGTTTTTCCTTTTGATTTTGTAGAACTGAAACCCGTGACTTTCTCTAGCTTCTCTTCTTCTGTTTCTGAATCTTCTGATTCATTCTTCTTCCCCTTCGAACCTTTCAGTTTTGAGCTTCCTTATTTAGAAGGCTTTTTGACAAAGTGATTTCATAATAAGAAATCCTCCCATGTATCATTTTGTTCGTATAGCTTAAACTCAGCTAACATTTTAACTAACCCATAATGATATAAAGTTCGTTCCATATTTCTAGGACTTCATTGAATATTCAACGCCATTTTCTTCAAACTATTTAAAAAATAGAATGACATCTCTAGCTTATACCCTTCGACAAAATTCATCAATAAGAAAAGGTCATAGTAAAAGACTAGGACATACCTACCTTCACATGTAAAATATTTATGCAATATGAACAAAGTACTTCGGCATTTATTTTTAAATACAAATACCAGTATACCCTTGTTCCAATTGATTGCTTTCTATAGATTCACTAGAAATTCCTTCCATACCTTGCTACTTATCTTTTGTTTTTTAAACCATTTCTTTCCACCCATGGGTAATTCTGTGGCTCATGGTACAAAATCCTCTGTAATCTCCATATCCATATTGCATATTTGATATTTCCTTGCATTAAATTCTTTTGCAAACATTCTCGTTACCTGTTCATCATACCCTTGGAATTTTTGTAAAAATGGAAGCTATCCTGCCTTCCTGAAACACTTATGACATTTAGGATATGCCTCAAAAATATATGTGCTAGTTGGTTCATATCACAATACATTTCCCATTATGCAATATTGGAAAAAATGTGGGACTTCAAATCACTCTTTGTCACATAGATGGAAAGGATGAAAAACGAGAATGACGGTTTACAAATTTCGTATGAGGAAAGCTTCAGATGATGGTTTGGTAATAATGAAATTCATATTTCGAATTATGAAACAATCATGTCGTATTCGAAGGAATCCTTGGCAGATATGCCAACACTATCAATAAATCAAATTGTATTTTGGCATCCACTGAATGCTAGTTTTTAATAATGCATGTCGAAAATGGGATTTTCGACATGCATTTATAATGATTTCGCATGATTTTCAATATCAATTTGTAATTATGATACAAATTGGATATGAAATGGAAGGATAAAATTAGGATAAGAATGGTAAGGTAGAAGGATAACATAAAAAACATAATCAATAGCTATAGAATTTAAACTTTGTCCACAATTTCAGAACTTTTAATGCAAAATAGTTTAAAACGTTATTACCTGGTTGCTTTTACCTATAGCTAAAAACTCAAAACAGACTTGATATTGTAACTGAGTTTCTACTATGTTCCCTAGAAACATTGTTGAATGATATGAAGAGTCTGAAGACGTTGATGATGAAAATTGAAGATGTTGATGATGAAAATTGAAGATGTTGATGATGAAAAACCGAAGATGATGATGAGATTTTTGTTGAAGAAGTTGATGTGGAGATTCTACTGAAGAAAAACTGTTGCAAATGAATTTTGAATTTTATGAAAAGTTGCATAAAATTCACAAATCAAGTTATTCTCGAACTGGAAAGATGATGTAGATGCATTATTATCTCATAATTGCTTAAAGAACGGCTACATGAAACTTTCGATAGCTGTAGGAAGTGCCTGTGGCTACAGAAAAAGTATGCAATCAAAGAAACTAATTTTTTTTTACTCGTAATTCTAAGATCATGAACAGTAGTGCCTGATAAAATGATATTTCCTACCATGATGATGAAACTCTGAGACTAAATAAATATGATCACTGTCGCTAAACTTATTTCATGAAAATATTTAAAACAACAAAACTATTAAACTTAAAAAATAATTTTCCTTGACTATTAAACTATTAAACTTAAAAAATCTCTACAGGCTACCAAATGACTTATTGCTAAAACATCAGGTGCTAAAAGAAATGTTGAAACAAGAGTTGAAGATTCCTTTCTTATTTATCTGAAGAAATTTTGAGAATTCTTCCCACGATTTCTGGTTTTCAAACAAAATTCTTGCACAGCTACGCCATTAAACTGGTTTTCACAAACTGTGCTTATTTTTTCCTTACTTTTTACTATATATATATATATATATATATATATATATATATATATATATATATATATATATATATATATATATATATA
>ML798664.1:56554-72692 GCA_009831015.1 Picea engelmannii | reverse complement strand
TATTATTTTCTTTTTATTCTTTTAGAATAGTAAAAGAATCATCCTGAGACAAGAGTAGAGGAAGAACTTCCCATTCTCACTATCTCCATCTCTGATTGCTGAAGCAAGTTATGAGCACATTCTTCTCTATTAGTAGGCTTTTGATATAACCTTAATCTATTCCCATTTACTAGAAATGAAATTCCTTCTTCATCAATGGTTATAATTTTGATTGATCCATTGTCAAAGACTACATCTATCTCATATGCCCCTAACTAAAAGGTATTGATCTTTCCTTTAAAATTTTTAAATATAAAATCAAATAAGAGAACCCAGTCACCTAGTTTGAACTTATTTTTCCCAATGAATTTGTCATTCCATCTTGTTCTTTGTTGTTGTATGATGGTAGTTCATTGAATTGTATCTTGTTGTATATCATCCAATTAATTTAATTGTAACAAGCTCTTCTATTGTGCATCTGAAATATCTAACCCAAGCTTGGTTTTTTTTATGAAAGTTTTGATTTTAACTCAATAGGAAACAAAAATTGCTTCCCATACACAAGCTCATATGGTGTATGGCCAATAGTGTTTCTCCATGTGGTCCGTTAAGCCTAAAGTTCCTTAGGAAGCCTATCTTCTCAATCTCAGTGATGTAACTGAAAAATTTTGGTCAAGAACTTTATTAGTGGATTCCACCTGCGCATTAGCTTGTGGATGGTAAGGGGATGAAATCTGATGCTTAATCGGTATTGTTATATGATCTTTTGGACAAGATTTAAAGTGAATTGGCTACCGTTATCTATCTCAATTTCTCTCGGGACACCAAAATGAGTAAATACGTCCTCAAATGAAAAATCTACAATAGATTGTTCATTAGCATGTAAAATAGGTTTGGCTTCTACCCATTTATTGAAATAATCAGTACATACCATCATATACTTTTTCTTTCTAGACATTGGAAAAAATAGGTCCTACAAAATCCAAGGCCCATTTTTCAAATGGTTCTATTAATACATGAGGTTGTAGAGGCATATCGTCTACTTGTACTGGTTTTACCATCCATTGGAAATGGTCACATATTCTAACATATTTCTTGGTAGCTCTATGAAGAGTAGCCCAATAATACCCTAAACAAAGGAATTTAGATGTGATTCTTCTGTAAATAAAATGTACTCCACATGGTTCATCATGGCATGCCTTCAATATGTCATACACTTCACCTTCTCGTACACACCTCTGAATGATAAGATTAGGTCCAATACGAAAGAGTTCTCCATCAATCCATGAGTGAGTGGCACTGTATCTAATGATCTTCTGCTTCTCCTTTGTAGAAATATGTTGAGGTAATTATCATGTAGATAGATAATTAGAAATATCTACAAACCAAGGATTTTTAGTAGATATTGCAAAAATATTCTCATCAAGGAAATTATCATTAACATGAACTAATTCACCTTCATTATGAACCATAGAAAGGAAATCTGCTACAACATTTTCCTTACCAGGCCTATCCAGTATAGTGATAATAAATTCTTGTAGTAAAAGAAACTACCTGGTAACCTTTCCATTAGTAATTTGTTTATTCATTAAGTACCCAATAGCTAAGTGGTCAATGTGGATGAAGACTTCACATCTTGTAATGTAGTGCCTAAATTTATTGATGGCATGAACTACTGCAAGGAACTCGTTTTTAGTAACTTTATAATTCAACTTAGGAGGTGTTAATTTCTTGCTCACAAAATAGATGGCATAAGATAATTGATTTTCCCTTTGACCTAGTACTGCTCCTAAATCCGCGTAAGAGGCATATTTAGATATATAGAATGGAAGGGACCAGTTTGTCCTCTTAAAACAAAGGCCACAAAAAGTTTCTCTTTCAAAGTTTCAAAAGCAGTTTGACATGGAATGTTCCAGAAAAATTCATTATATTTAGGAAGAAGTTTGAAAAATCGAGATGTAATCTTTGTAAAATTTTCAATGAATCGTCTATAGTAACCAACATGGCCTGGAAATTTTTTGACATCTTTTTGTGTTTTGGGTACTGGGAGATTGGAAATGACTTCTATCTTTGCTAGATCCACTTGTATACCCAAAAAAGACACATAGTGGCCCAAAACAATCCCCTTGGTTAGTAACATGTAATGTTTCTCATGAATTAATGCCAAATTAGTTTTGTGACATCTAAGTAAAACTTTTTCCAAATTTTCTAGTGCTTCTTTGAAATTATTTCCTTAAACAGTGAAATCATCCATATACACTTCTACACAATCATGGATAAGGTCAGAAAATATACCTAGTATAACACATTGAAATGTTGCAGGTGAATTACACAAACCAAAAGGAATTACTCTGTAAGTGTACATTCCCCAAGGAAATGTGAATGTTGTTTTGACTTGATCCTCTGGAGCTACTTGTATTTGGTTATAACCACTAAATCCATCCAAAAAGGAAAAGTAGTTTTTACCTGCTAATGTATCTAGGACCTAATCTATAGAAGGTAGGGGAAAGTGATATTTCAAAGTTTCTTTATTTAATTTCCTATAGTCTACACAAACACACCATTTTCCATTTTTCTTAGGAACAATAACTAGTGGAGATACCCATTGACTGTTAGAAATTGGATATATATAATTGACATTGAGTAATTTCTGCAACTCATCTTTTCCAAATTTCTTTCAAGAGTGGATTCATTTGTTGTTGGGGTTGATTGACAGGCTTGGAATTATCCTCTATGTAAATATGATGAATAAATTTACTATGGTGGATTCCACACACCACTAATCGAGATCTCATTAGACTTACAACACCATACTATGGGGGTGTCTCCATTATGGAATAGACTGCTATGATATGTAGTGGTAGGGATTATCTACTATTGTGATAGTCTTGTAGATGGGGCAGAGGATTAGTCCTCCTACTCTATTGATGTATTTTTCTAATGAAAATGCCACATTTTTGTATCATTATAGGTTATTGAGTCAATTTTTTATAGACACTATATGTTTTGTGATATGATGCCAAATGATATATATATATAAGTTATTCGACCTTACATATGAATCCAAATGATATGATTCCAATTAATTTCCATGGTTTATGTACATGCATGTTTTATGTTTTTAATGTGACAAATTTCAGGCTAAAACTTAATTTGATAATGAATCACTAAGCTTATTAAATCTCCTAGGCACATGAATATAAGTAATGGATTCAAAATGTCACTCTAGGAGACTCACCTACAATAAATTCCATAGAAGTGTAGAGTTGTGAATTTCATATATGGTATTCAATTGAGATACAACCTATTTCAAATCCACATGGACATTCAAATGTTTTATGTTGAGTGCAATCACTTCAATAAAAATTCTATGACTATGTTATACTCGACAAAATTATTTGTCGTGGGATCAATGGATACCCTTTTGATTTCAGCAACTGACCAGTGGGTGAATAAATCACCCACATGGCATAAGAAAGTTTTTGGGTGCAAATACTAGCTCCATCCATGAATCCTACACATATAGGGAAATATGATGACATCTACCATGAAAGCACAAAACATGATAAGCATAAGCTAAGAAAATAAATAAAACAAAAGGTCAATTTTTTTATATTACAACATTTACAAGGGTATCGTAGATAACACTATTACACATAATACCTATTTATATAAATCCCATTGCAAGGCTCATCCAAGGGGGTCCCTTCATAATCAACCACTCATAGGATTCTTTCTGCAAGATGTGCCTCACAATGTAAGGAAGATGCCACAATGACTCAAATTTACCTACCCTAAAAGTATCTTTATCCTAGTCATTAGTGATAACTATATCTCCTTCAGAAAAGGCCCAAGGGTAGAAAATCTTGTCATATTGATCTTTGACACACTTTTTATGAGCCCCATTCATTGTGGCAACATCTTTTCAATGTTCATCAAGGCATTCAAGGTAAACAAGGTGCTCATCCTCCACTGAGGTATTAGGTAGGAGATCTATAGCTAGATTAAGATAAGGGATCTCACATTTAATAAATAATACTATATCTATGTCATATATGATTTGAAATAGGGTGAAACCCATAGCCATATTAACTAAGGTTCAATAGGCGAAAAGAGCTAGAAAAAGAATTAAATTATAGTTAGATTTATTTTTGTTGTCATTCCTCTAAAGCATAGTCTTCAAGACCTTGTTAATGACCTCTACCTGAACATTGACCTGAGGATAGTATGGTGTTGAATGATATTGATGAAAACTCAATTGTATAGATAATTATTTCATCATCTTGTTTTCAAAATGTGAACAATGATCAATAAGATCTCTTTTGGAAGTAGTTGATGGCAACAATAATGTATCTATGACCATCTATATTAGATGCAAGAGGAAACTTCATAAAATCAACACCCAATTTTGAAAAGGCACCAACAATAATGATGGGATGTCAATGAGAAATATGAATGCACATATTTTTAGAGAAGACTTGGAAAGTATGGAACTTCTTAACAAATTGGATACAAGCTTTGAATATCAAAGGCTAGAAATACCCAGCTCGTAAAATCTTTAGGTTGTTTCCATCCTAGAAAAATGATGACCACATCATCCATTGTGACAATCATTTAAAACTCTCTTATCCTCTTCGTGAATCAAACATCAACACATTGAGATCAATTCTACCTATTAACGATACAAAGTGTCTCCAATGATAATGTATTTCTGAGCTTGTTGGAAAATAATTCAATGCTTCTCACAAGATAAGTGAGAACCAGAATTTTGGGTCTAAAGATACACGAGTATATCTCCATACCAAGGGTTTGAAGTAGCAATGAGGAACATATGTTTGTCTAAAAAAAATCAACCATGGGTTCTCTCATGTCTTTTGGTAAATCTAAGGGATTCTTCGATTTTGATGACATCCTCTAGAATGAAAATCCAATTGGAAAAATTTCCCTTGATTATTTTTCAAGTCAAGATATGTTGCATGGGGTTGGAATCTATGATTGTAGTGGTATGTCAAATGAGTATATAATGTTTAAGTATATGGACAACATGAACAACTTCCAGTGCCAACTTCTCATTATGGTCATACCTCAACTCAGGTCTAGCGATCCCCTTGCGCATATACCAAAATCATGTGCCCCTCACACAATTCATCTTATTTAACCAACGCCATTTTCATGGTTCATTTATACGTTGTGAGATAGAAAAGGAAATCCCCACTATAATCTAGAGAACGAGTAGTGGCATTGGCACAAGAGATTTTTTCAAAGCACTAAAATATCGTTGTGCTTGGTCATCTCACACAAACAAAACTCCTTTCTTCAAAAGGCACATGAAACCTTTTGTAATATTAGCATAATTGGTAATGAATCTTAACAATAAGTTTTTCCTTCCTTGGAGGCTTTCAATCTAATGGATTGAATATGATGGAGGAAACTAAATCATTTCCTCAACCTTGAAGGGATCCACCATAATCCCTTTCTTAGACATTATGAATCCAAGAAATATGTTTACCATGACACAAAAAATATGCTTATGTTGATTTATAAATTTTTTATAAAATTGACATCTATCAAACATATCTCTAAGAGCAACCAAATGTTCACCTCTCTTCCTAAAACGAGTAGCTAAGTCATCCAAATATGCCTCCACAATGTGCTTTATAACATGAAAATAATATAACATGTCCCACTAGAAAGTGTCTCCAATGTTTTGAATACCAAACAACATTTTTTAATAGGAAAACATGCCCCAAGGATAAATAAAGGAAATCTTGTGTTTATCCTACTCATGAATCTAGATCTTGTTATAGCCAAAAAAATCCATCCCTGAAGGAGAAGTTTTCATTTTGGGTACACTTATCAATAATTGGATGAAAAAATCATTAGATACTTATCTTTAAGGAAAAAATTGTTCAGAGCGAGAAAATTAGTATAGGCCCTAATGATCCCTTACTTATTAATATGAACAAGATTTGGGTTGGACACCCATTTGGTTAAGGGAACGGAGTAGATAATTCTAGAATTTAATAATTTATCTACCTTTGCCTTGATAGCAATCGCCTTCCTCGAATTGACTAGTCACATCTTTTTTCAGATAGGTTTGGAATTATCATATGTCTTAATATCATGTTCAATGATACTAGAATAAATCTGTGGCATTTTCTCATATGACCAAATGAATATGCTGCAAAATTCTTTGAAAATAGTTATATAGATATCAACTTCTTCAAGAGAAAAATCAACTCCAATTATAACATTTTCAACAATGTTGGGCTTTGGGGAGATGTTGTTTGGCATCATCTTAGATATATTTTTCATATTTTCCTCTACATACACATCATGTGTCTGAATCAAGATTTCATACCAATCTAAATCTCTAGGTAGAACCAAACTTCTTTCTCCAACCTCTAACCAATCCAGTCTAGGAAGAAAATATGATCTATGATGCATATGATTATATGATCTGTATATACTAGTCATAGCCTCTAGAATATCCACATAAGAAGGAAAGGCAGTGTCGAGAAAGTTATTGAAACTAGGAGGGTTGAAGGCTCAAATGGGAAAAGTAATTTGATCATACGTTTGACAGGGGTGAAGATCCTAACCAGGGTATGAGGTGATCATCTGAATAGCTTTATAGTAAAATTCAACCTTAGACAAGGGCATAATATAGCCAATATATAAATTCTATGAATCACAAATCAAATGTTATAGTGTGAATCCATGGTCCTCTACCAAAAACAAAAGTTGGAAACGAACTTAGTGTATTGGCGTAGAGTTCTCTCCAAAATATGAGGTTTGAAAAGGAACAAAATACTCAAAAGAAACTGTCAAGGTTTCATACATGGGTGATGAGGCTATATAATTCATAGACAAAGGGAAATTGAAAGTACTCATAAGCTACAAGGCCTTAAGTAACTTGACATGTACACTCTCAAATGGCATAGAGGAACCATCCATGAATAAACGTATGTCTAAGATTCAATGTCGGGGTCAGGCACACAATTTGATAGTTGGCCAATGGTTACAAAATTTCCTTTATGAGAGAATTTGACCACTCTGAATATTGAAGACATAAATTCCTTCTTCCCATACATCCAACTATGTTTTGACAAAAGGTTATAGTTGATAGGATCTTCAACTACTTCCACCACCATGGAGATGATTTTCCCACCTAACTCTATGGGGAGGGAATGAATGATTCCATGTGATTTGAAGGATATTCCATTGAATTTTATTAACTAGATACCCAAGGTAGTGAGCTCAGGGGAACCTGAATCTCTCCAAACTAATAATGACATATCATAGGTAGAATCCCCTTCATAAAAAACACATCTAAAAAATGTTCATGCAGCGAAAAGATACTTGGATTTGAAAGAGCCTAGGCATGGATAGTCAAGATTGAATGTAATTAATATAGCATCCAAAGGGTCAATCCTACCAATAACATTTAACAATACCTTCAACTACATGGGTAAGATTTGAAGAACCTCAAGGGAAAACATGGGGCACAAGACCTGAGATAAATCTTCTATTGCGTTATATTTTTGAGCATATATAACATTCAAGCTATGCATGGACCTTCCTAGCATTCTCTTGGGAGGAAGAGACATTAATTCCATCATTGGATTCTTTATCTATAGAGAGTTATATAGCATTGGTAGGAAATCTTCCTTCTCCAACGATCCATCCTTGAGAGTATCATAGTTATGAGTTCAAGTTTGAACATTAACTTCCTAGTTACACATGCATATGTTATCATTCAATGTATTGACCCCTTATGGAGGGGCACTCTAATTTCCTCCTTATGGAGGTGAAGATTTAGAAACAACTATATATTACTGCAAAGGCGGAAATGGATTATGAAGGATAGTAGGTTCATGTGGTTGTTGTGCACCACATTGAGCAAACCATCTCACAAATTCATCTATATTAGGGAATTGATTGGCAAGATGATCATCCTTACATAGATTACAAGGAATTTTAACTTTCTTCTTCTCCTTTCCCCCCTAGAATTGTTGTTTGTACCATCATTAATTGTACCATTCCCCTATAATTTCTTTTATCAATTTTTATTTTTATTACCCCTATATAGTTGGTTTCCTTTTGGATTTGTACATTGAACTATATTGAATTCCAAGGTTTGCATAGAATTAGATGTAGGTTGAGCATAAGATGTGGTAGCATGAGTAGTATTATAAATGGACATATGTCCCAATTGACTCATAGCCCAACTCACTACCACATTTCCAACAAACCCTATGATGCCATTAGCATGAGGACATGGCATGGACTTCATAGTATCAATTATATGGAGTTAGGTATAATCTCATATAACATCCCAAACTGAGAGTAAAATAAGACCAAATGTTGGGCCTTAATGATGACTTGTTGCTAAGTGACTGCACTTGACAAAGCAAAAAAATTTTAAATAATGGCAAAGAAGACTTCAGAAACCCATCTATTAGGAGTTTGTTTGGTATATGAACTCTATTCACCTAACTCCTTCTTCTCCACTCATGTATATGATCATAAATGTGATTGGGTGTGCTTTGTTGTAAGGATGTTAAAGCTCAATGATAATCTCATAGTGGATAGAAAATTGGAAGTGAGTTAAGAATGGTGTTTCCAATTATGAAAAACAACTGCAAGATGAGAATCACAATTCAATTTACCATTCATTCGTAATCCTTTCCAAGGTTCTTTAGATAAGACACAATTTTGCATTATCTTCCATAAGGGAGTTAGAAAAACACCGTAGATGGAATTTCATCACATGATTAGATGAGTCCTCACCCACTTCGACGTCAAATTTGGGATGTTTGAAGGTATCTTCATGGGGATGGGAAGCTATGAATGGTGATGGATAATCCAATCATTTTCTAGGCGAGATAAATTAGGAAAATTATGAGTTTCCAAAAATGGAAACAAATATGTAAAAATGGATTCAGAGTTTCCAATATATGAACCTAGTAGACCACTATCAAACAAACTACCCCCTATATTGTTGCATACTATGACCAATGTTCATATGGTAACCTATGCTCATATGGTAACCTATGCCAGGAGTAACACCTCCACCAAATGATATTCCAAAACTAGATACAAGTCTACTCCCAATAGGAAATTTACAACCAAGAAATCTCCCACTTCCTACAGAGAGTCCAAGCCTGGAAACATTTCCACCCTGAAATGAGACTCCAACTACAGGAATGTTTATGCTCCTGAAAAGAAATCAAATGGATGGGATACTGGCACTGACAATATATATTCCTAAAAAGATGTTTATGCTACTTAGAGGAACAATAATGGAGGGATTTGATAGAACATTGAAAGGAACAATAACATCCATCAAGTAAAGAGACCACAACACAATATGTTTTGGTGGAACCCAAGGTGGATACTATATATTTTATTATGAAGAATGTTAAAACAACAAAAGTATGAGAGTAAGTATGACCATTTCATGTGACTCATTTTACAAAACTACAAATAGAATAAGGTGCAATTTACTTGGTTTCACGACACTTGCACAATCCAACCCCTCAAGCACTTGTGGGTCTACCTCCTATAGATCCCATTCTTCAATGACAATAATCTCGGTTTATTCTTGTCATGCCTTAAAGAATTTCTAGGTCATCTAAGTCCTCCTTTCATATTTCCCTAAGATTATGCCAATTCCCAAGTCATTCATTGTTCCATAACCCATACTTAACACCTTAGAACTCCTTGTTCATTTCAACACAATGATCACTCCTTCCACAATTGAATTCCATTGCATAATGTGTGTGTCATATTCTTATAGGTGGGAGGTGCCTATCCATCTCCTTGTTTCAAGTTGCCTTTCACTATGTTCAATGCCAAGTGGACCCAAACATGCAATACACCCAACTCAATGTGCCACTGACTCCTCAAATTTCTCAAAGGCCCAAAATTTTTAGCCCCTTCGATCCACATTCTCACCAAAACATGCAAAACTAACCAAGGTGTTCCAAGTCTCAATGCACCTAGTGGTTACAATCTCCTCACTTGAACAATTCCCAAGGCACTCTTGCAATTCCTTTCACTTCATGATCGTGACAGTATAACATCCATTTGGATTTGTGGGCACACCCAACTGTACTAGGCACTACTACCCATGGACCAAGGCATTGTCACCCACAAATCAAGGCATTATTTCTCGACATGTCCATGAATCAAGGAATGTATGTGTTCACTACCCAACTCCTTGTGCAACCTCTTATAATGATTTTATTCATAGAAACACACATCTTATTAATATGCTTGTCAAATATCTCCTATCAAGATTCTTCAACACTAAGGCATGCCTTTCCATTGTACAATACCATCTAAGGCATGCATAGTTTACTCCTGCAACCTTTCATCACAACCTATCATACTTACCAATGGTCATCTCAACAAACATGCAGGGGTGCTCATTTCCAACTTCAAGGGAAGGGCCCTACATCCTACCCCACTTAAAAGTGTAGTTTCCCTTGGCAATGTCTCCAAAAACTCCAATACTCTCCAAAGTATGTTGTCCAAAACTTTCCTTCAGCAAGTTCCACATTCATCCATGGTCAACTCATTCAACCACTCCAAAATTATACTATCAAAGTCACCATGCAACTTCCGTCACTACTCAAAACACCATGCATGGATACATTTATATCCTTCATGACTTAGGCAAGTTGAGTAGATAATTCAAATTTGCACCTACTTCACAAAATGCACCATTCTAGGTCCTGCTAAACACAAGTGCCTCTTGCATTAATTCCATTTCGCACTATCGCCTGGATGAAACTTCAACTTCTACCTACCCCCAAGTCACCTCTATGACTTGAACACTCTATCTTGCCACAAACATTTTCTTATGCCTATATTCCACACATGCACCCATATTTGTTTTCAACTACTTCTACCTTCAAAAGTGTATAAGGTTGTTTCTAAACAACATCCTCCAACTTTTCATTGATCTTGGCATCTTCTCATAGGTGCCATAGTCTCCACAACCTTCTCCTAGGAAGAGAGACATCTTGATACATCATATCAAATAAAATAATATCATGAGTGGTTGCCAATGCCAATACCAACAAATGCATCGAACTACATTACACCAACATCTTGTGTAGAATCCACTAAGTCATCTAAATAGTCTAAAATACCACCACAATTATGGCTCAAATACATCAAAAGAGGCATAATCAAACCATTGTAGACTAGTATCACATTCAACCGATAATGTCTCAACCTATATATCATCTTTCCACCCTTCCCGCCCAAGTGTGCCCAAGGAGTGATTAGTCTCTTCATTGATCACTTAATACCAAGGTTAGAGAACTTCTACCTCGTTATCTCATTTTATTATCAAGTTAAAACCATGTAAGTCAAACATTTCCAAGCATCATGTTGTTGCTTCTTTGCAACTTGCCACAAATTCACAAGTTTCCTTAACTAAATCTTCCACTATGTTCACATTTTCCACTTATATCTCGATCAAATTTCTTCTCCAAGAAAACATCCACCACTCTATCGATCGTTGTCACTATAGATTTTACTATGGATTCTAGCTTAGCAAACTTTTCTTCCAATGCCTTCACTAAACCTCCATCCACCCAAGGTTGCACATAACTTCATATTGAATCTCCCTCTAATGATCATCCTTCAAGTCCAAAATATTCAAGACCTTCATTGCAAGGTTTCTCAACTCCTTGACTAGTTGGGGAAACCATGCTCGAGGTAGGAATCTCGATGAAAACATCTAGTTCCCTCCTTTATGTAAGAACAAAATAAGTGCTTTTGGCCTGAAAAGATGACCAAATTGTCCAAGTGCGAAAGTAGCACTACCTTCATCATCCTCATAAATTATTTCCCTAAGACCACCTAAAATTCATCCATGGCCACAACTATGAAACTTATAGCTCCAATCCACTCACCAAGTTTCAAGGTAACTCCATTAGCTATGACAACCACCTTCTCTGCTTTTCAATTCATTGCTTTAAAAGAATTTTAAGTTGGATTAAATCTCAACCCAAGATCCATGGTCACTTCTTCCTTCATAAAATTATTGGTCGCACTAATTTTGACCATTGCAATCACTAATCATCTGTTCAATTATGCTTGAACATAGCTAAGACTTATGAATTCTTGCTCTTGACTTGTTGTAGACTTGTCTTCTACCATAGCTCTCAAGACTTGTAAGACACCAACTGAAGGTTTATCCACTTTCTCCATAATGAACAACTTCCTATTCAATGGACAATTCTTAGAAATATGATCTTTTTCTTGGATCCAACAAGAAATGATCTTATGTTTGTTCTTTTCCATAGGCACATCTGACTACCTATCCTTTTCCTCTCCAAAATTCCCATACGAATTTATCTTCCCTTTCTTTTCTTCTTATTCTTGACATGTTGTTGCTCTCTTAAAGTGCCCTCATCTAGATCTAGACTTCTTCCTCCTCTAGCCTTCAATTAAAGAAACTTACCTGTTGTAGCAAGAACATGGAAAGGATCTACACATTTTGGTGTCACAACTCACTTCATGCCCAAGGTTGCAATTCTATTATAAAGTGATGCAAATGATATCTTCACTCATATCCTTGATTTCCAACATAAGGCTTGAAAACATATTGATGTACTCATGAGCTCTAAATGTATGCTTAAGACCCATCAACAATTTCCATGCAATCCAAGTTGAACTCCCTGGCCTAAA
Organism: Picea engelmannii; assembly: GCA_009831015.1. Taxonomy (NCBI): domain Eukaryota; kingdom Viridiplantae; phylum Streptophyta; class Pinopsida; order Pinales; family Pinaceae; genus Picea; species Picea engelmannii. Next base: position 60,002 of record ML798664.1, on the reverse strand, counting down.
TTAAGCCTTCAAGGTTGCATTCATCCTTGCCTAGTTGTCGATATTCACAACATTGTGCCATGATTCCAGGTCCTCTACCTAGTTTCTCCACCAGAGCTTCATGGAACCCTTCAAAAACATTGCAACAACCTTCATTTTAGTCTCATATGAACTTCCATTCATATGATCCATGTACTATTCAACATCCCAACATAAGTTACCAATTAACTTAGCATCACAAGTGCCATCATACAATTCTAGTTATTTTATCTTGATTCTCATAGGATCCATCAAGACATTTCCATGGGAACAATTCACTTCAATAGGTTGATGGTGTCATCTCGGTCACCTACCTTCATAGAAAAATACCTCAACAAGTCTTCCACCACTTTCAAACTCTCATTAACAATGTTGGACAACACTATTGTGTTTGAACACATCATCATAGTATCATGGCACTCCACCAAAGCATCATCACAAGTTTGGTTTATCTGGGTCAACCTATGTTCCAAATATTTTGTCTTCTTCCCATAATTATGAAGAGACCCTAGTGGTTGATCTACTATCTTCTCTAAAGTGAGGAGCTTGGCCTTCACCTTTTCAACCCTAGTGGGGTGAACTCATGATGTGAGCTTCTCTTGGCATTGAAAAAATGCCATCAACACTTTCCCAAACTTCATCACTTTACCCAAGTGATTGTTCACTTAACTCTCTATATGTTTCATTGTTTTCACTTGAAACAACAACAAGAACTTACCAAGTTTTGTGCTATTCGATCCATCCCTACTGCCTATTGCACCAAGGCACTAAATAAACTTCTATCCACTTTATCTTCAAGCCAATTCTTGTGACCACCTACTAGATTTATCACTAAAACTTTATGTTCCTTCTAATTTGTGGTGAAGGGCCCTTGAAATAGATTTCATACCAACTTTCTTACAAAGAGGGGTTGAAGAGAAACTCTGATACCACCTATTATGGACCTATAGCTCCTACCTAAAAAAAAATTATTTTTTCATCTTGGCTCATGTGGCATTACCTTGCTTCAACAACAAGAGATTGACCAACCTATTTCTACTTGCAACTAGACTATGCCTCTTCACCTAGGCTCTACCTATAACTACGCCTTAAGCGACAATTATTAGATCTGCAACTAGGTTCTTTAACACTCATGTCCAATCACGGTCTTAAAACATCCCAAGAATACTTCTTTAACAATTACCCACAATACATCAACACTTAGCCAAATAGAATGTTGCAAGGAACAATAACATCCATTAAGTAAAGAGACTACATCACAAGATGTTTGAGCGACAACTTTTATTATGAAGAATGTTACAATAACAAGAGTAAAAACAGAGTCTGCCCATTTCTTGCAACTCTTTTATAGAAGTACAAATAGACTAAGGTACACTTGCCTTAGTGTCTTGCCACTTGCACAATCCAAACCCTAAAGTAATCGTGAGCCTACCTCTTGCAAATCCTATTTTTCAACTGCAACAATCTTAATTTAGTCTTTAGTGTTCCTTAGATACTTGTAGGGTAATCTAAGTCTTGCTTGCAGACTATCATAATATTATGCTAGTGCCCAAGTCATTCATTGTGCCAAAACCCAGAGTTAGCACCTCATAATTCCTTATTCATTTCCACACAATGATCTCTTTGTGATCACTCCTTCCACAATTGAATGTCTTTGCATAATGCTTGCATCCTCTTCTCATATGTGGGAGGTGCCTAATTGTTTCCCTTCTTCAATGTTCCTATTGATGTGCTTGATGCCAAGCAGACCCAAACATGCAATACACCCAAGTCAATGTGCAATCAGTTCCTCAAATTCATCTAAAGCTTGGAACATTCATCCCCTTGGGCCCATGTTCTCGCCAAAGCATGCATGATTTATCATGGCATTTAGATTCTCAATGCACTCGGTGATGACAACTGCTCCACTTGAACAATGGCCAAGTCATTCTTTCCATTTCTTACACTTCACAATTGTGCCAATCCAATGTCCATCCAACTTTTAGGGCATGCCCAACTATACTACAAAATTCTTCCCACAAACCAAGGCATTTCCACCCACAAATTAAGGCACTGCTTCTTCTTGGCACGTCCATGAATTAAGGAACATTCATGCCCATTTCCCAAGTCATTGTGCAATCTCCTAAGAAGTTTCTTCATAGAAACACTTCTCTTAATCTCATGCTTGTTGAATCACTCACGCCAATATTCTTCAATGCTTAGGCATGCCTTGCCATCATGTAAGACCACACAAGGTGTGCATCATCTAGCCTAGTGACCTTTCATCATAGCCTTCCATGCCTACTAATGACTAGCTTAATGAAGGGAAATGGTTCTCATTTCCATCTCCAAAGCAAGGGATTCACATCCTCCCTCACTTAAAAGTGTATCTACCCTTGGCAATGTCTCCAAGAACTCCAATACTCTTCAAAGTCTATTATCCAAAGCTTGCCTTAACGATACAAAGTGTCTTCAATGATAATGTATTTTTGAGCTTGTTGGAAAATAATTCAATGCTTCTCACAAGATAAGTGAGAACCAAAATTATCTCCATACCAAGGGTTTGAAGTAGCAATGAGGAACATATGTTTGTCTAAAAAAAATCAACCATGGGTTCTCTAATGTCTTTTGGTAAATCTAAGGGCTTCTTCGATTTTGATGACATCCTCTAGAATGAAAATCCATTTGGAAAAATTTCCCCCAATTATTTGTCAAGTAAAGATATGTTGCATGGGGTTGGAATCTATGATTGTAGTGGTATGTCAAAGGACTATATAATGTTTAAGTATATGGAAAACATGAACAACTTCTAGTGCCAACTTCTCATTATGGTCATACCTCAACTCAGGTCTAGTGATCCCCTTGCGCATATACCAAAATCATGTGCCCCTCACACAATTCATCTTATTTAACCAACGCCATTGTGATGGTTCATTTATACGTTGTAAGATAGAAAAGGAAATCCCCACTATAATCTAGAGAACGAGTAGTGGCATTGGCACAAGAGATTTTTTCAAAGCACTAAAATATCATTGTGCTTGGTCATCTCACACAAACAAAACTCCTTTCTTCAAAAGGCATGTGGAACCTTTTGTAATATTAGCATAATTGGTAATGAATATTAACAAGAAGTTTTTCTTTCCTTGGAGGCTTTCAAGATAATGGATTGAATATGATTGATCCAGGTGGATATCGGTGGCCACCCACCTTTTCCGACTGGCTCAAAACAGTTTTCTGGCAATTTTGGCAATTTACTATTTTTAGCAGGTTTTAACTTCCAGGGCCATTCTGAGGGCCTAAATGAAGGTTTTTTGAGATAGAGGTTCTCAAGGATATCCAAAGGCATGATTGAGCCCCCAAAATGAATCTCCTCGATGATACCTTTCCAACGAGCTATCACACACCTAAAACGGAGATCGTATGCAAAAGTTACGACCCCGGGAAGTTGATG